>WNWU01000040.1:3388876-3497086 GCA_012654045.1 Ptyas mucosa | reverse complement strand
CTTCCTTCCTTCCTTCCTTCCTTCCTTCCTTCCTTCCTTCCTTCCTTTCTTTCTTTCCTGCTTGCTTGCTTGCTTGCTTGCCTGCCTGCCTGCCTGCCTGCCTGCCTGCCTGCTTTCCCTATTAATTTTTTCATCCTCATCTGAATGTTTCAAAGTTCAAATATTTCCAGCTGTTCACAAATTATGCACTCTTTTGACTGTTCTATGAATTTGTCCCTCAACAACAAAATAATCTTTAACAAAGAGGTTGGATCTCATTTTGGGGAGGTGACCTTTATGCAGCCTAAGCTTCTTCCAACTTCCAGTTTTGCAATACGTTAGACCTAATTGGACTTTGGGATCCCATAGAGTCCAATAAAATAATTTTAAAGCTTGAAATAAATATATACATGTTTTCTAATGGAACAATCAGGCCAATAGGAGAGAGATCCTGTAATAGATTATACATTCATCTGATGCAGTTGATTCTAGTTATTATTAGAAATGATTGAAAACTAGATAACTAATCACATAATAATATCTCTATTACTACGAAGCTCATTGTAGTAATATGACCTTGGGATAGAACTCATTTTTGTTCTTCCTTCTCTTTTTTTCATAAATGGGCTTTTGAAACAAGTATACATATGACTTATTCACATGTATTCCTTTATACCAGCACAATAAGCATGAAGAAAATGAATAATACTTAATCATGTGCATCATTAATTAGCTTTGACAACATATTGATGTTAATAACCTTTGCCCTAATTCTCTGGAACAAAATGATTTGATTGTGCAATGCAGCTGAATAAAAGCCAAAGGTAATTAAAAACAGGAGAGTATGGACTCCCCATGTTTTGAACATGAAATTGTTCCATAAAAAACAAGCATCAGGTTGGAATCAGTACTATGACATGTAGCAGAGGACATTGTTAGCATAGTGAGCATCCTAACTCTACAGTAAACAGTATATAGGGTATAGAGTAGACCCTTAGTTTATTTATTTATTTATTTAGATTTATATACCGCCCTAGTTCTTTATTCTTTTTTTCTAAGCAGGTTGGAAAAACCCAGCAAGAGATTGTCCTGTAATGACATTTAACTCGAGACTGGAGAATGAAAACAAAAAAATATTTATTATAATTTTTAATATGCTCTGTCTGATTGCTATCTTTGAAGAGAATGTATTTTGCAATCTAAACATTTCAAAACAAATTATTTTGCAATTTATGTTTGCATATGATTCCCTTTTCTTTATTCCATTAAAAAGATCTCACGTGTGATGGAATTTATTTACTCAAGGGTAGGTGCTCCTACTCATATCACTCATACCTTGAAAATCTCCCAAACCCCCAGAAGTTGCTTTTCCCCCACTTCAGAACTGAAAAAACTTCTTGGATGAGAAGTAAAACATTTTCAAAGGGAAAAAAAACCCAACCAAGAAAGTCCAATTGCCTTTTGAAAAACACCTTTGAAACAATAATGACCTGGATGATTAAGAATCTCCATAGACTTTTTTTTAAAACTCTTCTTAACTTGAAAAGTCATTTTAAATTGTAATGGAATCACAATATAATGTCAGAAATATAGGTTCGAAATATTTCACCCAGACCTTTTGACCGATGCTCCTTTCTTCTTTTTGTTCTCCTCCTTTTGTGTTCTTTGCCATTGTTGTTATATTTTGTGCATTTTTTGTGTGCGTTTTTTTGTGTGCGTTTTTTGATATTGATTTTTGTTCTTAAATGTTTTTAACAATTGTAAACCACCCAGAGTCACTGGGAGTCAGGCTGCATATACACTTATAGTATGGTTGGTTGTACACTCATCCAGAAGTTTTGACTAGATTTGGCATTTTTATCCATCTATGGAGTCCTTCCTAAGGATCTGGCATATATTGTGGTTCGATGGAGTTAAAAGTATCATTGCAAATTGTAAGCTGTTGCAAGTAAAGCCATTTTTGCAATTGACTGAGGGTGCTTTTGTCAATGCCAATGGTGTTCAAGTGGTGCTCCAGATGTATTATTATTATTATTATTATTATTATTATTATTATTATTATTATTCATTAAAAATGAAACTCAGTCAACTGGACATTTAAAAATGTGTCACAAATTGCTATATTATTATTATTATTATTATTATACAAATAATAATAATAAACTTTTATTAATTAAACATGAAACTCAGTCAACTAGCTGCAATTTATTGATGTATTTTGTAAAATTCTTGGACATGGTACCAAGTGCCCCGATGATAATGGGTATCACTATCATATCAATAAATTGTACTCTTCGGTTTTCGACAACTGTGATATCTACCGTGTTGTATTCCAAATGAAGTTCCATCTATATTCAAAAGTCCCACAAGATCTTCACCTTCTCATTTTTGACAACTTTTTCCACTTTATGTTCCCATGACTTTTTGGATACAGGTAAGTCATATTTTTTACATAATGACCAGTGGATTAATTTAGCAATTCGATCATGTCTAGCTTTGTAATCAGTTTGCGTGATTTTGCTGCACTCACATATTAAATGTGAATCAGTTTCAACTTTGTCATTGCAAAGTCGGCAGTTATTATTATTATTATTTAAATATCAACAGATTGAAGGGAATTTTGATGTAAAGGTAAAGGTAACGGTTCCCCTTGCACATATGTGCTAGTCGTTCCCTACTCTAGGGGGCAGTGCTCATCTCCGTTTCAAAGCCGAAGTGCCAGCCCTGTCCGAAGAATCTCCATGGTCATATGTCCGGCATGACTAAATGCCCAAGATGCACGGAACACTGTTACCTTCCTACCAAAGGTGGTCCCTATTTTTCTACTTGCATTTTTTACGTGCTTTTGAACGGCTAGGTTGGCAGAAGCTGGGACAAGTAGAAGCTCACCCCGTTACATGGCACTAGGGATTTGAACCGCTGAACTGCGGACCTTTCGAACGAAAAGCTCAGCGTCTTAGCCACTGAGCCACCGTGTCCCTATTTGCAACCATCACTTTTCTCTTTGTACAAATAACTAAAATATTTTGGAAAACAGACTAAAGTAGACAGTTTGCACTGAAAATTGGGAGGTTGTGTGTGTGTTGTACTTATTCCCCACCCCCCATTTATGTGCTATATGGGTTCCCGTAGAAGCTGCCACAGCTCAAGGAAGTGCCGTGTGAGAGAGGAGATTTGCATTCTCTTTTTGATTGGCTGACAGTGTTACCTGTTTGTTCTCAGCATTCTGGGATTAGTGGGAGTGAGGACAATTGCGGGGATGACTTCAAAACTGGAGAGTGGAAAGTGTACAATGTATGAATATCTCCAATTTTTTATAATCAAACTATTCTTGAGGGAGATGGGTGGTCTAGAAATATGAAATATAAATAATCTATTTATAATATATGAATATATTATATATTGTAATATATATAATCTATTTATAATATATAAAAATAAGAATGTTTTTATAGGGTGAAAAAAGGCTTACTGCTTAATCTAAAATATATTGCAGGATTTATTCTTTGACTGTCCTATTCTAACTTCTATGGAGTTCAAATCATCTGGCAAGCACTAGTAACTTCTATGGGTCAGTCTGGGCCTTAATTTTATTATAAAAACAGGCCCTCATAAGCTACTGTGTCTACTCTTAGTAGATGTCAGATGGCACAAGTTAATCTTTGTTGTAACATACCCCTGTAAATTTGTAATCGGTTTCATATTTAATATAAAATGATTTACCAGTTGACATTTTACAATCAATAATTAAACTGTGTAATTGTTTGGACTGATAAGGAAAATGTGGAGAACTTCTGCCTAACATGATGTGAATTGGCTAATGATGAACAAACCTGTTTTAAAAAGTCAACTTGACTTACGCAGTAGCGATTACAACAATCTAACAAATCAAAACGATTAAAATGTTTTTGAAAACCATAGTGTCAAAATCATGGCATAATCTATCTCAAAAGTAGTGAGTGAGGGGATACTATCAATGCAAGCAAAATTAATGAAACATTAATTTTATAGATAGATTCTAAAGGAAGAATGGGCAACAATCTTCATTTCGCCCAAACCAATGATTTATGCAATGAGTTGATATTTTGTTCCAAACTGGAACTCATCAAATTATATTTTCCCATTAAAATATTTATCTTGCCTATAGACAACATGTGGCAAATAAAGTAACAAGAGTCTGGTGGCAGCTGAGAAGATTGTTGATTAAAACACATGATATCACAGATTTGTATAAAAAAAAACCTACCATAGCTCTGAGATATATTGAATGATACAGTAGGTATGACTGATTGCTTTGACTTTTGGAATTCAATGGGATACAAACGTCATGAACAATGTGACTGGTATCTTCATTAAGTCCTTCCTCTGGTTTTCTGATTCAAGTGAACATACAACGGATAAGCAAAGCATTCAGCTGGATTGCTTGTACACCTCCATGATCAATGAAGAGGCATTTCCTTTTATAGATAATACTGAAATAAGTTTTTTTTTCGCTGGAGATCAAGATAGAAGTTAAGTTTTCTTTGAGCTGAGCTCAACTCGTGAGCTTCATGGATGCCTCCAGGTAGTCTTCTTGGCAACGGTAGCCCAATGGTTTGCCACAACTACTTTCTAGAAGAATTGTGGTTGGTCGTACAGTCAGCCAAATATTTAGACTGGATTTGGCATTTTTATCCACTTTTCCAAGGATGTGGGATGGGCAGATATTGTTCGTTGGTGTTAGATCTATTCTTATTTTCAGTCTAGCCTATAACCCTGGAATTTTTTTGAATGCTTTTTCATCCAAGTACTAATAGGATTGAATTCTATTTAGCTTTTCAAGATCAGGGCAGAGCCAATGCAATAGAAATGGACATAAAATCAGTTCTGTTGTTTCCACATATTTTCCTGAGAATAATGGTCTTGAGGAGGATGGATTTTATCTTCCTTCTCCAAACAAAAATTTCTCAGCCTAGCCAACTTAACTAGAATAAGCGATGCTGGTGGTGGTTGTTACTTTTATTTATTTTATTACATTTATATGCAACACATCTTGCTAATAAGTGACTCTGGGAAGCTTACAACAAGAAAAAAACAACGGTCTATTGTTGGATATTAGTAGTTTAGGAGTGGCTGACCTACACCTGAACCTTTATATGGGGAAACGTAAATAAATTCAATTATGGAAATAATTGCCCATTGGGGTTTAAGCACAAAGTGATTTATTTCAAGGAAATTGGAGCATTAGTGAACGCTTTTACACAAAACAGATGTTTTGTCTACTTTTGTCTATACATTTTGTTCATTTGAGAGCTTAAATCTTCAAGAAAGATTTGGTTTGCACAAAGGACAACTTTTGAAAGACAGGCTTCTTCAGTTCTACTGAATGGTGGGGTGGGGGTGGGGGGAATGGAAGGATTTTAACAGATTAACAGAGTTGAAAGGGACCTTATAGGTCATCTCGTCCAACCCCCAACTCAAGCAGGAGATCCTACACCATTTCTGACAAATAGCAGTCCAATCTTTTCTTGAAAGTCTCAAGTGATGAAGCTCCCACCACTTCCAAAGGCAAGCTGTTCCATTGGTTGATTATTCTCACTGTCAGAAAGTTCCTCCTCATCTCTAGGTTGAATCTTTCCTTGGTCAGTTTCCATCCATTATTCCTTGCCTGGCCTTCAGGTGCTTTGATTTATATTCCTTGCAGTCATCTGGTCGTTTCTCTGAGATTTGTTGAGGCCACCTCGGGATTTATCTGTGCCCTCAGAGTCACCTGAATCAGAGTGCTTCCTTCTATTCTGACCCTCCCCCCCTCATTCAGTCAAACAGAAGCTTCTTGGATGAAACATCTTGAAGAAAACAAAGAAAATCCAGTTGACTTTTGGAAAAACCACCTTTGGGACAACCATGGTCTGGATGACTGAAATGCTTGTTTTGCTCATTTACCTGAAAGTAATGGACCAAATTTAAAATACAGAATGAAGCATAATTTATGGTAGAAGAATTAAGTAAACTTCACTGCAACCGTTGACAGACTGATGAGGCTATTATTCCAGTACAGAATGTACTAGGAAACTAAGGATTACCATAGTTTTCATAAAATTAAGACTAATATCAATTATGGTGTGGAGTGATGAGTAAGTTAAGAAGATTTATCTATATTTTACTTGTCCAGGCATTTTAAAATCTATTTTAGAGTTCTTGGATTATTGCTGTTTTACTGCTGCATTTTCATGTTGCTTGTATTGCTGCTATTATTATTGGTGCTGAAGATATTTGTCTTATTGTTCTGTCTTTTGTTTAGCTTTATCTTTTTTATAATTAAAATATAATTCAATTATACTTGATGAAGAAAATTATGACTATGAGATGATCTAGAAATGCAATAGAAAAAAAACATATTCTGTTTATCATTTGAGGCCTGTGGCTTGTTTCTATTTTGTCAATGTTCTCTCATTTTTAAAAATAATTTTACATTGGAGAAAGCTTGGAAAATTTTTACTAATCGCTATTTGGGCTGCAAAATTCCAGATAAATATTAGATGGCACCCAAGAGTCTGACTCCGAAGTTCTCAGTATTCTTGTGCAGTACCAAGGAACGAAGATGCTTTTTCATTTAATTTTTTAAAAATTAAACTGATCTCTTCCGTAAGTGATGGAAACCTATCTTTATCCTTAATATTTTTCTTCTGATGCAGGTAGCAATGGCTACAATTTCATGGAATGTCCATGGAGCCCTTGGCTCAGATTTCACAATTTAGTGGTGTATACCAACAATTCCATGAGTGTTTCATCCCATCCGATATACTAATCCTGCACATTGGCTACCTCATTGCCCATTCGTGGCTTTGTGGTGGCATAACATATCCGGTCAGGTTGTGGATCTTCAAGTGGCAAAGTAATGATGCACAACCTTTTGACATGACACATTTATTTACCATGCACACCATCTCAATGTGGTGAATTGATCTTGAGTTTTAAATCTTGTTTTAATCAATTAATTTATTGTCGGTATAAAGCTTTTCCCACCAAGGCAATCAAGGCAAAAGAGAAGTCCAAATTATATCATACTGCTGTGATGCAAAGAACAAGCAAATCTGGAGGGAAAAGAAATATAAGTAAATTTGGACAATAATTCTTACTGTATTAGTACAGTAATACATTATTATTATTATACAGTATACATTACATTATAGTGTAATGTATACACTAATTCTTCCTGTAACAACTGATCATATTAGAATGACCAGTTGTTACAGTAACTAAGAGAAACAATTCTGAGAGAAGAAAAAAGCAAATATCTCGTTCAGATTTATTGTGGAATAACAAGCTGCAAAAATACAGCTCCCTCTGAACAATAAAAGTAAAATGTTACCTTTAAAAGTGTTAATTAATTATTATTATGTTAATTATTATACTTTTTCACAACATCATTTATAACATAAATTATTTCATTATTAATTTTAAAAAATATTATTAATTAGCACAGTGATTCTCCTCAAACTCCTGGAGGGAGCTGTGATGTCATCACAGTGGGTCCACGAAGGCTTGAAGAAATGTTATGAGTTAAGTCTTGGGGGTCTGTGGCCATGGTCTGTGGCCACCAAAGGTATTTAAAGGGAGTCCGTGGTGAAGAAAAAGTTGAGAACCACTAAATTAGCATCCTTCCTTTCCCTCTGAATTGTGTGAGCAACAAAGCTGGCAATGACAATAAAAATAAAACGTTATGTTTAACATAAAATTAATAATTAAACCTATTAGTCAACTAGTAAATAAATCTTAATTATAATTAATAGCAGCATTAGTTAATTAGAATATAAATTATAATAATTATTAATTGTGAAGAAAACCAGAATGGTATGTGGAGTTACTCAAGAGTAGTTTTCTTTATTGTTATTCACCTACAGACAGAAACTTGCCAGACTCAAGCAACTGTTTGCGTAACTACAGATATATTCTAGGAAAAGCTAGGGAGGAGCCATTTTAATCCTATTTCTCCTGACCAAACTTTCCAAGCTCAGTTGCTTCTTTGCCCATGGAAAGCAGCCCTTCCCTCCTGGGAATCCAGATGATATTCCATCAAATCAAATCAAATCAAATCAAATCAAATCAAATCAATCAATTAATTTAATTAATCAGCATCCCCTTTTCTTATTGAGCTGTATAAAAATAAAATATTTTCTTTAATATAATCCAAATAAAATTATTTAACTAATGATTAATTTTGAAAATGAGTGCCATTTATATGAAATACCTAAATAATTCTTTCAAAATAATTCAAAAGGCAAATTATGAACTAATTTTCTAAGGAGAGAGAAAGATTGGCCAAAAGGTCTCAGAAAAAGATTTTCCTGTATGCCTGGAAAATTAGTTGTTGTTTCTAGTAACATGTAATGGAATTTTTCTTAATTAAATTTGAATTATGAGATTTTAAAGGTTTATAGATGAGGTTTACTAGAGGTGGGATGAAGAGATTTTGGGATGAAATATTAGAGAATGTGTTAAATTGCTGTAAATGTTTGTACTTAGTGGAAAGTCATACACAAACATACACACACACACACGTGTATGTATGTGTGTGGTGTATATGTATTCCCTTGTTACCACCTTCTTTTACCTTTTTTTTCTTTTTCCACTTTCTATTTTTTCTTTTTAATATTTTTCTTAGTTTGTATTGCATCAGTTTTTTTATCTTTGTATTTGAAATTTTAATAAAAAATATTATTAAAAAAGAAAGAAAATTGGCTCCTGACCTTGCAGAATCTTTACTTATAATTCAGTGATAAAAATGCCTGGAATTGTTAGCCCTGCATTTTAAAAAGTGGAAAAGAAACTAGTGAGCAAAACCTGAGTGAATATTGTAGCTATTGACCCTGAAAACAGGCTAGCGGGGAGCTCTCTTCTTTCCAAGCTCTTGCTGAATTCAAGGAGCATTTTCAGCTCTTTGTTCCATCTCTCTATCTTCTCTGGAATCTCTTTTAAAAAGTCCCAGAAACTAATGAGAGGATTTTCTAGTGTTTAGCTAAGGTGGGAAGTGGACAAGCTTTGCTCTCTTGCCAAGAGAACTGGAAAAAAGCATGACAAATAGTTCATTGTCAGCTTCTTGTGAATTTCTGATAAATTTCTTTAAGCTCATGCTCAGAAAAATTGGATGTGCCTCTTTCCTCTCCTGCCCCTCCTTCCCTTGGATATTTTGTGACTGTTTTTTCCCCTGAAATAAAATGCCTGGTACTTTAAAATCAGCTGAAAATTTTGGGGTTTTGCTCTCTTCCTCATTTGCTACCTTTAAAAATACTTCCATTGAAGTAATTGAGATACAGGATGTCCTCAACTTACAACCAAAACGGAGTCCAAAATTTTTGTTTCCTAACTGAGACATTTGTTAAGCGACTTTTGCCCCATTTTACCACCTTTCTTGCCATGGTTGTTAAGTGAATCTCTGCAGTTGTTAAGTTAGGAACACAGTTGCTAAGTGAATCTGGCTCCCCCATTGACTTTGCTCATCAAAAGGTCCCATAAGGTATATCACATGATTCCAGGAAATTGCAATTGTCATAAATATGAACCAGTTGCCAAACATCCAAATTTTGATCACATGACCATGGGGATGCTGCAATGGTCATAAGTATGAAAAAAAGTCATATGTCACTTTTTTCAGTGCCATTGTAACTTCGAATGGTCACCAAATGAACTGTTGTAAGTCGAGGACTACCTGTATACTTCAAGTCACTTATAGGTAGTCCTCAACTTACAACCACAACTGAACCCAAAATTTCCATTGCGAAGAGAGACAGTTGTTAAATGATTCCCCCCCCCCATTTTACAACCTTTCTTTCCACCATTGTTAAGTGAATTGCTGCATTTGTTAAGTTAGCAACATGGTTGTAAAGTGAATATGGTTTCCCCATTGACTTTGCTTGTCGGAAGGTCACAAAAGGGGATCACATGACCCCAGGACACTGCAACTGTCATAAATATGAGCCAGTTGCCAAATGTCCAAATTTTGATCGTGTCATCACGGGAATGCTGCAACAATCGTTAAGTGTGAAAAACAATCCCAATCCACTTTTTCCAAAGCTGTTGTAACTTCAAACGGTCACTAAATGAACGGTTGTAAGTCAAGGACTACCTGTAACAGGATTCAATCACATTGTGTGAGCTGCTGCTACGATACACCTCACTCTGAAGTTTCTAAGGACAACAATGGCCATGTCGCTCAAAGCACATTGGAATAGGACAGTCTACACTTAGCTTTCCTAGGGATTCAGTGTGTCTCATGATAGCTAGGTCAAAAGATCTTCAATCATCACTTGAGCATTCATCCCACCAGGACTCTGTCACAAGCAATCATTCAGCACTCAAGGACTGCCTGTATATCACAATTGTATGCAGCAACAAATGGCTGGTTCTAACAGCATTTCATCACCAATGGACTCACCCCATATTGACAGTGAAATTACACCTTTTATCTGCAACATCCAGAGAAGAAATGAATCCAGAACTAGTATTAGTTTTGCTTTATCTTCTTGTGCATCTATGGAAATGCAGTCAAATATATTTTGGAACAATCTTCTTCCTGGATCAGACTCACAGACTCTTACTGAGGGAGTGACAAATTTTTCAACTTTCAATTTCCAAACATTAAGATAAAGGTAAAGGTTCCCCTCGCACATATGTGCTAGTCGTTCCCGACTCTAGGAGGCAGTGATCATCTCTGTTTCAAAGCCAAAGAGCCAGGGCTGTTCAAAGACGTCTCCGGGGTCATGTGGCCAGCATGACTAAATGCCAAAGGCGCACAGAACACTATTACCTTCCCACCAAAGGTGGTCTCTATTTTTCTACTTGCATTTTTTACGTGCTTTCGAACTGCTAGGATGGCAGAAGCTGGGACAGGTAACAGCAGCTCACCCCATTACGCAGCACTAGGGATTCAAACCACTGAACTGCCGATCTTTCAAGCCACTTTTGACCTTTCAAGCTCAGCGTCTTAGCCACTGAGCCCCCGCATCCCTTAACATTAAGGGTGCTCAAAAAACTGGAACCTGCCTTGGGGATTGTAAAGATATATCATAACTTTTTAACATTTTTTTGTTTCATTTCCTATCTGCGGCTCAAAGGACTGTTCCCATCAATGAACAGCGCCCCCACCCGATGACGATGTGTTCCAGCTATTCTTTGGATTTATTTTTATTATTTTTCTCTGTCCCTTTTAAATGAAGAATTAATAGATTTGGATTGGAACTGTTTGATCTAAGAGTGCAATTGGCAGGGCAGAAATGAAAACATTTGGGCCTCAGTTTCTTATATCCCCATCCTACGAGAGAGATGGGCAGTTAAGAAGTTTGAGAGCGAGATGGAACCGAGTTCCATCTGAGGATGGAGGACGAGTGAGGGATAGGCAGAGAATTAGGAGGAGTCTTGAATACTTGATCTTGATTGTCCCAAAGGTGCTTTTTCAGGAGGCAACTGGACTTCCTTGTTTTTTCTTTGAAGACGTTTTGCTTCTCATCCAAGAAGCTTCTTCAGCTCTGACTGGATGGTGGGGAATGGGAGGATTCAGCCACCATCCAATCAGAGCTGAAGAAGCTCCTTGGATGAGAAGCAAAATGTTATGACCACAACTGAGCTCCCAATTTCTGTTATTGAGACAGAATTTTGCCTCATTTTGTGATCTTTCTTGCCACAGTTAAGTGAATCCCTGCAGTTGCTTAGTTAATGTGGTTGGTAAGTGAAAAATGGCACCCTATTGACAAAAGGGGATCACATAAACCCGGGACACTGTAATTGTCATAAATATGAATCACCTGCCAAGCAACTGAATTTTGATCACATGACCATGGGGATGCGGAAAGTCATAAGTGTGAAAAATGCTCATATGTCCCTTTTTTTCAGTGCTGCTTGTAACTTCAAACGGTCAGTAAATGAACTCTTGCAAGTCGAGAACTATCTGTACTTTTTTCTATGAAATCAAATTCAATGCATTAAGTGGGGGAGGGGGAATTATTGAAGAAGGTGAGAAAAATCAGCCTGGGAATCTGAGAAATAGCAAATGCAAGTGACTTTTTTTTCTCTTTTGCACGGATTCCAATAAATAAATGTATAAAATGAGTAGAAACTCATAAAAAGATGGTGATTAACAGAAGCTTTCAAGGAGCCTACAAATGCAGTTCTCACGTTCAGGTGAGGTACATAAATTTATTTATTTATTTATTTATTTTTAGATTTCTATACCGCCCTTCTCCCTGGGGACTCAGGGCGGTGTACAGCCAAGTAAAAACACATAATATAAACAATTAAAAACCAATTAAAAAGAATATCTAAATTTGGCCCAGAATTTAAAAACACCCCACTTTAAAATCATTTAAAAGGCTTCGCTTAGGCCAGCCCAGCTTGTTGGAAGAAAAATGTTTTAAGGGCCCGGCGGAAGGCACAGAGGTCATGGATTTTTCTTATCTCAGGGGGAAGCTGATTCCAGAGGGTAGGAGCTCCCACAGAGAAGGCCCTCCCCCTGGGGGTCACCAGCCTACATTGCTTGGCTGATGGCACCCCGAGGAGACCCTCTCTGTGGGAGCGCACGAGTCGATGGGAGGTTGTCGGTGGCAGAAGGCGGTCTCGTAGATAACTGGGCCCTATGCCATGGAGCGCTTTAAAGGTGGTAACCAACACCTTGAAGCGCACCCGGAAGACCACTGGGAGCCAGTGCAGCTCGCGCAGGAGCGGTGTTATGTGGGAGCGCCATGTAGCCCCCGTGATTACCCGCGCGGCCGCATTCTGGACCAGTTGGAGCCTCCGGGTGCTCTTCAGGGGGAGCCCCATGTAGAGAGCATTACAGTAGTCCAGGCGAGAGGTGACGAGGGCGTGAGTGACCGTGCACACGGAATCCCGATCAAGAAAGGGGCGCAACTGGCGAATCAGGCGTACCTGATAAAAGGTCCCCCTGGCCACAGCTGTCAGATGTTCCTCTAAGGACAGCTGCGTATCCAGGAGGACTCCCAGATTGCACGCCCTCTCCACGGGGGCCAAAGACTCGCCCCCGATAGTCAGCGATGGCGTCAGCTGGCTATATCGGGAAACCGGGAACCACAGCCACTCAGTCTTGGAGGGGTTGAGCTTGAGCTTGTTCCTCCCCATCCAGATCCGTACAGCTTCCAGGCACTGGGACATCACTTCAAGGGCATCGTTGGGGTGGTCTGGGGTGGAGATGTACAGCTGGGTGTCGTCAGCGTACTGATGATATCTCACCCCAAAACCACGGATGATCTCACCCAGCGGCTTCACATAAATGTTGAACAGAAGGGGCGAGAGGACCGACCCTTGTGGCACTCCACAAATGAGAGGCCTCGAGGTCGACCTCTGCCCCCCTGTCAACACAAACTGCGACCGGTCGGAGAGAAAGGAGGAGAACCATCGTAAAACGGTGCCCCCCATCCCCAACTCTTCCAACCGGTGCAGCATGATACCATGGTCGATGGTATCAAAAGCCGCTGAGAGATCTAATAGGACCAGAACAGAGGAACAACCTCTGTCCCGGGCCCTCCAGAGATCATCAACCAACGCGACCAATGCCGTTTCCGTGCTGTGACCAGGCCTGAAACCCGACTGGAACGGATCCAGATAGGACGTTTCCTCCAGGAATTTTGGGAACTGTCGTGCAACCACACTCTCAACAACCTTCGCCACAAAGCGAAGGTTGGAGACAGGACGATAGTTAGCCAATATTGCCGGGTCCAGGGAGGGCTTCTTGAGGAGAGGCCTCACCACCGCCTCCTTCAAGGCGGCGGGGAAGTATCCCTCACTCAACGAAGCGTTAATAATTCCCTGGAGCCAGCCTCGTGTAACCTCCCGGGAAGCCAGTGCTAACCAGGAGGGACACGGGTCCAATAAACATGTGGTCGCATTAAGTCTCCCCAAAATCCTGTCCACGTCATCCAGAGTCACAAGGTCAAACTCCTCCCAGATAACACTCTCAAGACTATTCCTCGTCATCCCGCCCGGATCTACCCAGTCAGAGTCCAAGTCCTGTCGGATCTGAGCGATTTTGTCATACAGATATCGTCCGAAATCCTCAGCCCTGCCCTCCAGGGGGTCCTCCCTCGCTCCCAATTGAAGCAGGGAGCGGGTCACCCTGAACAGGGCCGCCGGACGATTCTCTGATGACGCAATAAGAGCGGAAAAGTGATTAGACTTTGCCGCTCTTATCGCCACTAGGTAGGTTTTAATATGTAGCCTTACCAGTGTTCGATCAGATTCGGCAAGACTGGCCCTCCAACCACTCTCTAGGCGTCTTTTCCGGCGCTTCATCTCCCTCAGCTCCTCAGTAAACCAAGGGGCCATGAGGGATCGGCACCGGGTCAGAGGCCGCAAAGGCACGACTCGGTCTAAGGCCCCGCTAGCGGCCTGATCCCAGGCCGCCACCAGGTCCCCGACCGAGTCGTGTGCCAGAACCTCAGGAAATGGCCCAAGCTCCATCTGGAATCTATCAGAATCCATCAGGCGCCTGGGGCGGACCCATCTTATCGGCTCCGCCTCCCTGCGGCGGGGTGTAGCGGTTTGAAGGTCTAGGCGAAGGAGCGAGTGGTCTGACCATGACAAGGGTTCCATGTCTATATCCCCTATAACAGACTCACTCAGCCACTGACCAGAGACAAAAATCAAGTCCAGGGTGTGACCCCCTCTGTGAGTGGGGCCATGAACTAACTGGGTCAGGTCCATGGCCGTCATGGAAGCCATGAACTCCCGAGCTATCTCAGACGTCTCACCAACAGATGGCAGATTGAAGTCACCCATAACCATAAGCCTGGGTGTATCAACTGCCACTGCGGCTATCACATCGAGCAGTTCGGGCAGGGCCGTTGCCACGCGGCAGGGAGCCAGGTACGCAAGCAACAGGCCCATCTGAACCCCAAGGCCCCATCTCACAAAGAGGGTCTCACATCCGGCTATCTGTGGCACAGTGGATTCCCTCGCACCGAGATCTTCTTTAATAATCACCGCTACCCCCCCGCCCCTCCCTTGGGCCCTCGGCTGATGGAACGCTCTGAAACCCGGTGGGCATATCTCAACCAGGGGGACCCCTCCCTCCGGGCCCAACCAAGTCTCAGTAATAGCTGCCAGGTCCGCACCCCCCTCTTGTATAAGATCATAGATGAGGGGGGCCTTATTTACCACAGACCTGGCATTGCATAGCATCAGCCGGAGGCCCAGGTCCTGAGTCTCTAAGCCACCGAGTATCTGAGTAGAGTCTTGGGGACCGGGGCATGCAATTGCTCTCAAACAGCAAGTGCGCGCCCCCCGTATATGATATGGTCCCCTACTCCCGCCATATCTGCCCCTCCCATTTACCGTGCTGATGGCAACTTCCTCCTTCGGGTGGTCCTCCAGCCTCCCCCCAATCCCTCGTTTTGCGCCCTCCAAGCCGTCCCCCTGTGCCAGGCTTGGCTTTGACCTTAAAGGGTTTGCCCCCCAAACCCTTCGGTCCGGAAACTATAAACCATTTCATTATTCAACAATGTTATTAAGAAACTGCTGGAGAATAAATTTGAGTTCTACATATACTACTTTATTATTATTTTTAAAAAGACTTGTACCCACATCAGAAGAGAAAATCTATTTTCCATTTATTTTCTTGCCCAGTTTTTTTTTTTTTTTGCTTTCTCCAGGGGATCATCCTCAAAGAAGTACCTAGTGATCTAAAGAGCCATGGTAGGGTACACTAGTGATCAGTAATGATACTGAGGTCTTGAATGCCTTTTCTTACGCACAAATGCCTCATCCAGTCTCTTTTCCTTCACAACATACCTTTTATGTTTACTGGTTTAAACATATATTTAGTGGTTCAACCATCATATGATGACGCTTTTTTTCCTGGATAAAAGATGCTTGCAAAGATGTAAGGATTCTTTGAAAATCAAATTTGTGATTTTTCTATTGCAAATGATAAAATTTGATAAAATGAGAAGCATTATATAAAAATTAATAAATATAAGGTCCCAGGACTACTACCTACCAAAGCCTCAGTGTTCTTTCTGTAAAGAGTTATATCATAATAAAGTGTTTTAAGAAACCCTACTATTCTATTGTATAAAATAAATTGTATCCTAAAAAACAGAGAAATCACATGCATTATAGGCAAATCATTTATTGTTTACGGAAGTATCCTCTATTGTCTGCGTAGTGTTAAGGTAATAATAGTCTCTATATAATTAGTTGAACCACTGGAGACTTGGGTGAAATGTTACTCATTTACCAGCAGATGGTACTCTTCACTTGGAGAAGATGGGTACCCATGCTCTGCTGCCTAATACTAAAGGACCTGAAAAATAAAAACATATACCCACCACACACTGGGCATTTAACATTCTGTATAATTTGAAATAAAATAATTGTATCATGTCTAAGTTGTATATTTACAACACTATAAGACTCGGCATGGTTCCTGCATTGCTACCCAGATATTACAACAAATAATGTGCAAAAAATGAAGAGGAAGCATATATCTCACAGGGTGAGAAAAACTCGCATATGTGAAGAATCTTGCAATTCCACTAATTTTGAATCTTCATTTGACAATCAGGTCTCTGTGTCCTTAGAATAGAATAGAGCTGGAAAAGACCTTGGAGATCTTCTAGTCCAACCCCCTGTTCAAGCAGGAGAACCTATACTAGTCTCTTCTTAAATACCTCCAGCGATGGAGCACTTCACAATTTCTGAAGGCAAGCTGTTCCATTGGTTAATTGTCCTCACTGTTAGGAAGTTTCTCCTTAATTCCAGGTTGCTTGCTTCTCTGCTTTATCAGTTTCCAACCATAGTTTCTTGTCCTGCCCTTTGGTGCTTTGTAGAAGAATTTGACCCCTCTTCTTGATGGCAGCCCCTCAAATACTGGGATACTGCTATCATGTTGCCCCTAATTCTTCTTTTCTTTAGACTAACCAAACCCAAATCCTGCAGCCGTTCTTCATATGTTTTAGTCTCCAGGCCTTTGATCATATTAGTTGCTCTTTTCTGAACTTTTTCCAAGGTCTCAACATTTTGTAGTATGGTGACCAAAATTGGTTGCAGTATTCCAGGAGTAGTCTTACTAAGGTTTTACAAAGCAGTACTAATACTTCACAAGATCTTGATTCTATGCCTTTGTTTATACAGCCCAGGATTGTATTAGCTTTTTTGGCTGCTGCAACACACTGCTGCCTCATATTCAAGTGATCATCTACTTTGACTCCAAGGTCCCTCTCACAGTTACTGTTTTTGAGCCAGGTCTTGCCTAATCTGTACTTACACCTTTGATTTTTCCTGCCTAAATGTAAAACTTTACTTTTCTCCACATTAAAATTCATTTTGTTGGATAGCGCCTCATTGGTCAAGTTTGTCAAGATCTTTTTGGATCCTGAGCTTGTCTTCTGGGGTGTTGGCTATTCCTGCCAGTTTACTGTCATCTGCAAATTTGATGAGTTCCCCTTCTATTCCCTCATCTAAGTCAGTTATAAAGATATTGCAGAGTCCTGGCCTAAGACGGAGCCTTGTGGTACCTCAATACTTACTTCTCTCCATGTGAATGTAGTACCATTAAGGACTACTCATTGAGTACAGTTTGTCAGCCAGCTACAAATCCATCTGGTGGTGATGTTGTCTATTCCATAGTTTACCAAGAAGTAGGTTGTGATTTACTTTGTTGAATGCCTTGCTGAAGTCTAAGTATACAATGTCCACAGCATTTAGCTGGTCTACTAATTTAATCACTTTATCAAAGAATGGAATAAGATTGGTTTGGCATAATCTGTTTTTAACAAACCCATGCTGGCTACTAGTTATAACTTTATTTGCTTCAAGTTGTATGCAGATCTGTTTCTTGATTATCTTTTCCAGGATCTTCCCAGGTATTGATGTTAGACTGATTGGTCTGTAGTTTCCTGGGCTATGACCTCATTTCATCAACTTAAGAGTGGTGCTCACTCTTTTTTTACCTGGATGAAAGAGGCTTGCAAAGATGCAAGGATTCTTTGAAAACCAATGTTTGTGATTATTAATGCAAAGATTATTCTATTATAAATGACCCTGAGATTTTTAATAAAATGGGAAGCATTATACAAACATTAATAAATACAGTGTTCCAAATACATGAATTTTAGTCTAATTTTATAATTATTTTAAGGCCTAAGCTTTCCTGAATCTCACAAAGGCTTAGGCCTTAAAATAATAACAATTTTTTAAAAACCCACAGGTTTCAAAGGTGTTACAGACTCTGATTTATAAATACAATAAATATGATATAATTTTGGGACTTTTGTATTCTTCAGATCTTGTAAACTTTCTATGGCAAGTGTATTCTTCCATCATAACTGTCCTTGTACATTATATTCCTCTGCATCTGTTTAACCCTTAGATGAACGAAGAAAGCAATGCATCTTTATGCAATTCATGTTTACCTTTTAAAATCATTCGTTTGTACTTCTTTTTGACCAATTTCTGAATTCAACTTAATTCAATGCAAGGTTACTTGGTATAGGATTAATAATGTTTGTGGCCTTCTTTATTAGTCCTTTATTATTTCTAGTAATTTATACTGGTTAATCTTATGGATGGCTTTACAGTGCAAATGAGAACAAATACTTGTTGTGGTCCGTCAGCAGCCTGCAGAGCTGGCAGCAGAGTCAGACAGTGAGGAGGCTGGAAAGGAACATGGGCCAGTCCTGGAGACTGGTAAAGGCTTGGACGAAGGCTTTGCATCGGAGGCAGAGATGAGGCCAGGGCCATCTGGGAGTTATGTGCAAACTCTGGAGGAGCCTGTTCCTAGTGCACGCATGTGCAGAGCTGCCAGAAGGCAAGAACAGTTAAAACAAAAGGGATGACTCGGGAGTAAGGCTTAGAGATGATTGGTTCCTCCCATAAGACATAAAGGAAGAGCAAAGGCACGTGGGCCTTTGCAGGAAGGAATGTTGTGGATGGTGTCGGTTTGTACTTTGAAGCTCCGATTTTGACTCTGTGTCAATTGCCAAGATAATTGCCAATTAGGTCTTTGGCAGCGTGTCAAAGAAGATAAAGATGGGTGTTTACCAGCCTTATACGAAGGACTGTGGCAGACTTCTGTTGGACTATTTATAAACTCTTGGTGATTCAGCATGTGCTGTGAATGAAAGGAATTCACAGCCATTAAAATTTTAAAAAAAGAGTTTTGGGACTAATTGTGTGCTTTTTACTGTATCAAGAAGCCTAGGTCAGAACACTACCCCTTCTTCAATCCAACCTGATCTCTAAAGGTTTGACAAAGCAGCTGATTGGAATGCTTGTTCCACATCTGCTGGTGGTAGCTATTGCCACTTCTGAACAAGGGCATCAACCCATCAACCCATAGTTATGAACAATTAGTACAATTAGAACAACAGGTAGTAGTTCTCATTGTCATCTCTCCTTCGTGAGAAAAATCTCTGCAGTTAATTCCTTTCTCACTGGGGATTGTTTTGACAACACAATGAGTGAAGGAGAAAACAATCCAGTGTGACTGCTTTTTTTTTTATACAATTAATTTTAATTGCCTCATGTAAGCTGAAGCAAAGCTCCAAGGCAGAATTATTGTAGAGATGTTTGGACCGTTTACAAGCACACCAACATTAAGAGCTGCGGTAGTGCAGTGGTTAGAATACAGTACTGCAGAATACTCCTGCTGACTGCCGGCTATTTGGCAGATCAAATCTCACCAGGCTCAAGGTTGACTCAACCTTCCATCCTTCCTAGATGAATAAAATGAGGACCCAGATTGTTGCGGACAATATGCTGACTCTGTAAACTGCTTAGAGAGGGCTGTAAAACACTATGAAGCGGTATATAAGCAGGGGTGGGCTCCTGGGGGTTTGGTAGGGTTCGGGTGATCCTCTAGCCAAGGATTGCCGGGGTTTGGCAAACCCCCAAATGCCACCCGTGGCTGGCCACACCCACCCCTCCCAGGAGTTCCACGTGGTCCGTTCATCATTCCAGGTAAGTGCAGGGACCATGCGGAGGGTCTGGAAGGGCAAAAAACAGGCCTACTGGAGGTTCCGGAAGTCTGGAAATGGGCCTGTTTCTGGTCTCCAGAGGGCCTCTGGCCCCCAGGGGAAGCAGTTTTCACTCTCCCGGAAGCTCGAAGAATGCCTCTGGAGCCTGGGGACGGTGAAAAACACCCCCCCCCCGCTAGGGTGCAGACGGTCGACTAGGCCATGCCCACCATGGCCACGCCCACCCAGCAATGGGACAGCAAACCTGTTGCTAAAGGATCTGAAGCCCATCCCTGTATATAAGTCTAAGTGCTATTGCTATCTGAGAAGGAAGTGTAAGATTGGGACTGCCGCCAAAGCAGCAAGTGTAAAAGAGGGCTTTGCAACTGATTTGCTGCAAAGATGTTGATGCAATAAGATGATTTGATAAGTGTGCAATCTATGAACCAGTTACTGCTTTCTCAAGTTAATGCCTTAAAAGCCGATTCCCAGATTCTGTGCCTATGACTCAGAGCTAAATCATAAGGTTAATTTTGTTCAGGGATAATGATATTTAATCTTGTCTCTTTTAGTTTTGGGAGATATAAGAAGTATTCGTTTGCATAAACGGGAAGAACTTGCTGGGCGAACTAGTAACACGTTGTTCTTGACTTAGCAATTATTTATATCATTTGATCCAGAACAGCAGCTCCAGGCTCCAGAGTTGCTATGTTGAAAAGAGAATTAGAGATTTGTCTTTTTGACAGCTGACTTGATTTGGATTCTGTAGGTGTTTCTGGCACGCCCAAAGAGTTACTACCTAAAAAGAAGCAGTAAATGCAGTTCTCTACCCAGTCAAGACAAAGTGCAAAAGAAAAAAAAAAAAGGCTTCCCCCCCACCTTTACAGGGAAAAGAGCGGGAAAAAAATCACAAATAATAAAGAAAGTGCCTAACTTTTGGGGGGGGGGGCGGGGAGCCTTTTCATGAAATCTCAAGTCTTCCTGGCAGAAGATACATCATTTTCTGCCTAAGGCTGAGGCAGGACCCAGCATACGGGATGCCTATTTCCTTGTGTTTAGGGAGCCACTCAGTGGTGAGATTCAAGTAATTTAGCAACCGGTTCTCTGCCCTAATGATTTCTTCCAACAACCAGTTTGCCAAACTGCTCAGAAAGTTAACAACCGGTTCTCCCGAAGTGGTGCGAACCGGCTGAATCCCACCACTGGAGCCACTCCTGGAACATAGATGTTTGTGAAAGAAAGGGAAAATTTAATTAGGTGCACATTTTTATTCTTTAACCTGGGCCTCTTTCCTAATGAATGGGCTGCTTTGGGTACCTGAACTTTCCCTAATCAAAGCAGATAATGATGAAAAGTGCATAGTGTTTGAAACTTCATCTAGATAGTGAACCAGTTTCATAAAGTGGCCAGGAGGAAACAGAGGTGAAGTTGCTTTGTTCCTACTGAATCATAAAAATATTTCAGGCTTTTCCCAGAGGTGTGGTAAGGTGACACGAGGTAGAGAACTAAGAAGACTTAGTTTTATATTATTAACATGATTGGTCACACACAGTCAGTCTGATGTTTAGATTGGATCTGACATTTTTGTCCACCTAACAAGTCCTTCCCACAGACTTGGAATAGCAGATGTTGTTTAATGGTGTTAAAGGTAGCATTGCAAAATGTAAGCTGTTCAATTGCCTTTTGCAATTGACTGATGGTGAATAACAACAACAACAATAACAGAAACAAAGGCAGAATATAAGGAAAAACAGCTGGATGACAGATTAAATAGATGGAAAACCAAAACTTTGCATGGACAGCACTTGAAAAACATTGAAGGAAAATGTGATGACAACTTTACATGGGCATGGCTTAAGATGGGTACCATCAAGAAAGAAAAGGGAAGGTTTAATACTCGCTGCTCAAGAACAAGCACTACAAACTAATGCCATGAAAGCAAAGATACAAAAATCCACCGACAATCCAAACTGTCGACTTTGCAACAATGAAGTCGAAACTGTTTCACATTTAATATCTGAATGCAACAAAATCACACAAACTGATTACATAGCTAGACATGATCGAGTTGCTAAATTAATCCACTGGTCATTATGTAAAAAATATGACTTACCTGTATCCGAAAAGTCATGAGAACATAAAGTGGAAAAAGTTATAGAAAATGAGAAGGTGAAGCTCTTGTGGGACTTTCAAATACAGATGGATCGTCACTTGGAACACAGCATGCCAAATATCACAGTTGTCGGAAACCGAAACGTACAATTTATTGATATTGTGGTACCAGGAGATGCCTGAGTCGAAGAAAAAGAACTGGAAAAAAAATCATGAAATATTGCGACCTGGCCATTGAAACTACACGGCTATGGATGAAACATGTAACAGTGATACCCATTGTCATCTTGGGCACTTGGTACCATGTCCAAGCATTTTATAAGATACATCAACAAATTGCAGCTTCCTGCAATAATACACACGGAACTGCAAAAAAAAAGTGCTATTTGGAACATCGTACATCTTAAGAAGATACTTGGTTGATACCTAGGATGCTGGCAGCAGCCCGTATCAACCATTAGCACCAGTCAATGGTATTTGTGACACATTTTTGACTGTTCAGTTGACTGAGTTTCATGTTTAATGAATAAAATAAATAATAATAATATTTCCAAAAGGGAGAAAGAGCAATGGTATTTATGACACATCTTTAAATGTTCAGTTCCATTTCATTTTTTTTATTAAATTTGTATACCACACTTCTCCTGGCAGGACTCAGGGCGGTGAACAGCCGGGATAAAACAGAACATTACAAAATTTAAAAAACAATTTAAGATAATTAAATAATTTTCGGCCTAATTTAAAAACCCATTAAAATTAAGTTCCAATTAAAAACCAAAACAGATGGGGTCAAGCCAGCCCAGCTAGACGGAATAAATGTGTTTTCAGGGCTTGGCGAAAAGTCCGGAGGTCTGATATCGTGCGAATCTCTGGGGGTAGGTCATTCCAAAGGGGTGCCGCCACAGAGAAGGCTCTCCCCCTGAGGGTCACCAGCCAACATTGTCTGGTGGACGGCACTCTGAGGAGGTCCTCTCTGTGCAAATGTATTGGCCGGTGGGAGGCTATTGGTAGCAGCAGGCGGTCTCGTAGATACCCTGGCCCTAAGCCATGGAGCGCTTTAAAGGTGGTCACCAACACCTTGAAGCACACCCGGAAGACCACTGGGAGCCAGTGCAGCTTGTGCAGGAGAGGTGTCACATGGGAGTGCCCTGTTGCTCCCATAATGCCCCGCGCGGCCGCATTCTGGATCAGCCAACTGCTGCCCCCCTGCCAACACAGATTGCATCCGGTCAGAGAGGTAGGAGGAGAACCACCGCAAAACAGTGCCTCCCACCCCCAGCCCCTCCAACCGGCGCAACATAATACCATGCTCGATGGTATCAAAAGCCGCTGAGAGATCTAATAGGACCAGGATAGAGGAGCAACCCCTATCCCAAGCCCTCCAGAGATCATCCACCAACATGACCAATGCCGTTTCCGTGCTGTTCCCAGGTCTGAAGCCGGACTGGAGCGGGTCTAGATAGACAGCTTCATCCAAGTACTGTGGAAGCTGCCGCGCCATCACACTCTCGACAACCTTTGCGATAAAGCGAAGGTTGGAGACTGGACAATAGTTTGCCAAAATAGCTGGGTCCAGAGAGGGCTTCTTGAGGAGGGGCCTCACCACCGCTTCTTTCAAAGCATTTAATTGAGTTTCATGTTTCATGAATAAAAGAAATAATATTTCTGAAAGGGAGAAAGATCCACTACAAGGAAGATTTCCAGGTGGCGAAAAGAAACTGGATATCTTTCCTTATAAGGGGGCGAGGAGTGTTTAACTCAATGCGTACAGGCACTGAATTTGAGGAATATATAGGCACTCCAGCTGAAACACTTTTCATTTGTCAGCCATTGTGTGCGGTCAGATTGCGTGCCGCAAAGAAAATGACCTTTCTTTTTTTATTCTCATAGTCCCTTTGTATATAAAATCTAAAAAAAAAAAGAATTCTCAATTGTATTAGAATTTAGGGAATTTCAGAATTTTTTTTCTGATTGAAAAATAAAAACATAAACATGTAGAGATATGAACAATCCTTTGTATATCCCAAAGGTGCTTTTTCAAGAGGCAACTAGACTTTCTGGTTTTTCTTTGAAGGCATTTTGCTTCTCATCCAAGAAACTTCTTCAGCTCAGAGCAAAATGTCTTCAAAGAAAAACCAGAAAGTCCAATTGCTTCTTGAAAAAGCACCTTTGGGACAACCATGACCTGGATGACTGAGAATCTCCATGGGCAAATTCTTTGTATATTGCTCCCTAGAATAGGAAACTAAAATTTAATTTCTCCCAATGAAATATGCCTTCAAATAAGAAGCTCATTCTGTTAGTATTTTCAAACACAGATTAAAAAATCAAAACCATATATGAGAGGTGAATGAAAAGAAATGCCTTCACTGTTATAAATTGGCAGCAGATGGCGTTGTGGCCCACCAGCGGCCAGCGGAGCTGGTGGCACAGTCAGACAGTGAGGAGATTGGGGTGGAACATGGGCCAGTCCTGGAGTCTGGGGAAGGCTCTGGTGAGTGCTCTGCGTTGGAGGCAGAGATGGGGCCAGGGCCGTCTAACAGTTGTCAGCTGCCTTCAGAGTCGGACATCAGTGGGGCAGAAGAACAGCTGGAGCCTGTTCCAGTGTGTGCATGCACAGAACTGCCAGGAGAAGGGAACAGCTAAGGAACAAGGGTCAACTCAGGTGGACGGTGGATGGCCCTTCCCATAGGGAATAAAGAGGAGTGAAAGGGGTTGGAGTTTGCAGGAGACAATTAGTTTGCTTAATTGGTTCGTGACTCTCAGAGACTTCTTGCCAAGTTTTGAAGATATCGGCCTGGCAGCTCTCCAGGTCAGATAAGGTCTGTGACTGTAAATTCTCCCTTGAAAGACTTTGCTGGATGTGAATGAGAGGAATTCACAGTAACTTAATAAAATGGGTTTTTTGTTAGGACAAGGTGTCTGCTTCATGCTCTTGGGAAGCCTAGGTCAGAACAGGATAGAAACACATGTTCTTTAGCAAGTGTTGTTTTATTTCAGTTGGTGGAAAGTTGTGGGGAAAATGTTGGTGTTGCTATTGCTCACAAATTTGTTGATAGTGGGTACGTACTAATCCACCAACTTTAAGCAACAAGCCATGCTTGAATCTTTGATTGCCAGAGGAATCCTTCCAACTGAAATTCATCACCAAATACCAAGGTTGTGTATCCTGAAGACTAAGTATTAATGGTCATCGAGCCAAAAAATGTAAAGAGGGTGAACTAGAAAGAGCTGATCTGTGTGATGAAGAATGAAATGGATAATTTATGGGAGTAACTAACATGAAAAAAGTTGATGAACTGGTTAAGGACAGTTATGGGATCGCTGAAAGGGAAATTACTGCCAAGCTTGGCATTTTACAGGGACATATGGTTGATTTATTGAAGTTCTTCAGTCTCACATTTGTACCAGTTAGGTTCCTCCTATGCTGATGGGAGAAATGAAAGCTTCAAGAACTGAAATTTGCCAGCATGTGTTGTCATGCTATGAGAAAGAAAGTGAGGAGTTTAGTTATGATATTGTGAAATATCTATCCATTATCACCACAAAGTTTTATTAGTTGAAAAAAAAGGCTTCAGGAGAAGATCTTATGGTTACAATTTTTGGGGATCCAGGTGGCATTGTTCCTCTGAATTTTCTTGATCCTGGCACCTCTATCCATTCAGAATACTGCACTGCAGCACGTAACATTTTAAAACACTAATTTAATGTAGAGTTTGGATGGACAAAAAAAGAAGTTTTGCTGCGAAATGAAAAGGTTTAGCTTCATAAACCACTCAAAATGCAATTGGGAAGCTGGATCTCACCATCTTACCCCCCACCCTTGCCATACAGTCCATATTTCCAGTTTCCCCCCAGTTTGGAGGAATATTTTTGTGATTCAAATGTTGAGATGGAATATATTATCAGAACCTGGTTGAAGAGACTTTTTTCATTACAGTTTTAAGAAGCTTGTCCATCACTGACAGAGAATGGTGGTGTTTATGGGGGAAAGTGAATATAAAAAAAGCTTATTTCAAGGGCTGATTTCCTGTTTCATTTATTAAAATATCCTGAATTTAACTAAAGTTAGGAGGGGGAGTTACTTTTTAAAAAAAAATACATTCAACCCTCATATTTACAACCTTAAAGCATAGGCCCAACTATGGTCTTCTTAACTCTGTATTTTCTGGCATCCAAAACTCTATTCAAGTACAATGTGTGAGTAGGTCTGTGTCTATGTGCACGTGCCTTTGAGTCAGTTTTTGATTCCTGGCAACTGCCTGGACAGGTTCTTGCAGTTTTCTTGGCAGTGTTTCAGAAGTGATTTGCTATTGCCCCTGTTTTGGGATTGAGAGAGAATGATTGGCTCAAGATCACCTAACTGAAGGTGGGACTGGAACTAATGATGAACAACCATTTGTCCAGAAAGGTGTATGGTCTCCTGCTCAAGAAGGTGGTTGGACTTGAAGTCTTTCAAGGTCCCTTCTAATCCTGATGTTCTATTTCCTGATGCCTTAATCACTACTGTACACCAAACTGTATTGTGTGAGTAAGATACATAAACCCATATAAAGGACACATGGTCTTGTATGCAACTATAGAACTGGACTTGTGGATAATTTTATTTTACTTATTAATTTAATTTGTATACTGCCCTTCTCCCTGAAGGGACTCAGGGCGGTGAACAGCCAAAATTAAAAATACATAGAGTACAAAAGTTAAGATAATTAAAAAATTAAATCAATTGGCCTCCCAAATCTTACAAAATTAAAGTCCCATTAAAAACTATTTAGGCTAGGCCGGCTTGATGGAATAAATAAGTCTTCAGGGCCTTATGGAAGGTCTGGAGGTCCGGGATCAATCGTATTCCAGGAGATAGCTCATTCCACAGGGCAGGTGCCCCCACAGAGAAGGCTCTCCCCCTGGGGGGCCACCAGCTGACATTGCTTGACCAACGGCACCCTGGGGAGGCCCTCTCTGTGAGAGCATATTGGCCGGTGGGAGGTTATCGGTAGCAGTAGGCAGTCTCGTAGATACCCTGGCCCTAATTGCTTAGAAACGTTTACAGCCTTCCCCAACGAACAGGTTTTTAGGCTTTATCATATCTCAAGACTTAAAATGGACACCTAACAGCAAAAACGTCATCAAAAAAAGCACAACAAAGAATGTTTTTTCTGCGCCAACTCAAAAAGCTCAAACTCCCCAAGGAGCGGCTGATTCAGTTCTACAGAGGAATTATTGAGTCTGTCATCTGCAGCTCTATAACTGTCTAGTTTGGCTCTGCAACCAAACAAGACAGACACAGACTTGAATGGATAATTAGAACTGCAGAAAAAACAATTGCTACCAACCTTCCTTCCATTGAGGACCTGTATACTGCACGAGTTAAAAAGAGGGCTGTGAAAATATCTACAGACCCCTCACATCCTGGACATGAATATAAAATAACATTCCCTGGATATCTAAGTGATTGTGGCGGTGATGATAGTGGAGAAAAACTAAATTGCTAAATGGAACTCTTAGTGCTCAGTATCCCACATGTATATTGAGAAATGTTTTTTAATGGAGTTCCACTTGGCAGTGGCAGCTTTGGCCCATTGTGCCCCAAGGACTGATGTAACATACTGAACTTGGTGTGGCAACATACTGAACTTTGTGGCAACAACAAAGGGGGAACTAAAGTATAAATTAAACAGTACAAAATAAGCAGATAATGAAAAGCATTTGGAAATGGTGAACTCTTTCCTGAGAACTGACTTGTTCATTTTAGTTAGTTAGGTTTATATCCTGTCTTTGCTCCCTCTCCCATTTTCCCCAACAGCAACCTAATGAGGTAGGTTGGTTTTGAGAATTATGGAATAGGCATAATAGTAAATCTTGTTTCGACTCCCAAAACTGAAGTCTAATTTAATGAATGTCTTGGCCTGCTTTTGCCTTCTTTCTTAGTATTAATAGTTTGAGTACAGGAAGTCCTTGACCTATGACCATA
This sequence comes from Ptyas mucosa, assembly GCA_012654045.1. Taxonomy (NCBI): domain Eukaryota; kingdom Metazoa; phylum Chordata; class Lepidosauria; order Squamata; family Colubridae; genus Ptyas; species Ptyas mucosa. Next base: position 3,469,084 of record WNWU01000040.1, on the reverse strand, counting down.
ATTGAGTAAATAGAAAATTTCTGTTGCTAGCAAGGTAGTTGTTCAGTGAGTTTTGCCCCATTTTACCTTTTTTGCTTTGGTTGTTAAATGAATCACTGCATTTGTTCAGTGAAGGATGTGTGTTTTTGGTTTATTTTTATAGTTTTGTTATGTACGATGTACACTGAAGATGGCATTTAATTTCATTGGATGAGGTGCAATGACAATAAAGTAAACTAAACTAAAGTGAAGAAAACGGGGTTGTTAAGTAAACCTTGCTTCCCCCATTGACTTTGACAAAAGCCGGAAGGTTGCAAATGGTGATCACATGACCCTGGAAGCAGTGCAATCGTCATAAATACCTAGCAGTTGCCAAGCAACTGAATTTTGATCATGTGATCATGGGACGCTGCAACGGTCGTAAATATGAAAACATATTGTAACTTTGAATAATCACTAAAGGAATGGTTGTAAGTTAAGGACTATCTGTATGTTTACACCAGTGGTGAAATGCTACCAGTTTGCAATGGTTCAGGCGAACCGGTAGTGATAAAAACTGAACCTGAACCGGTATTTCTGACAATCAGCTGTGCCGCGCGATTTTAAATCTCTAGAAAGCAGGAAATCTTGCTTTCTAGTGAATCTAAATCATGTGGCACAGCTGACTCCCCCCCCCTCGCTGTTCTACTTACCTTCCCAAGCCTCCTTTTGGTGCGTATTGTGCATGCGTGCACAGCGCACATTTGGTGTGCGTACATGTGTGTACAGCATGTGTTTGGCATGCAGTGCACATGCGCATGTATGCAGCGCACGCCTGGTGTGCAGCCGCATGCGTGGCCAGCGAACCGTGGCAAACCGATTTAGATTTCACCACTGGTTTACACGATATATAAATAAATATTCTGCATATCTCAGGAAACTGAAACAAAATCTGCTGGGCTAAAGATCACTTGTGTTTCTCTCAGCCAGTGTTTCACCATCTTTGCTGTTTCCACTACTAGCTTCTGCCTCACTTTTCCTCTTTTCTCACCTTCCTTTTCCACTCCCCGTGGATGCAAATAATTTCAACTGAAGGATGCAAATAATTTCAGCTTGCTAAATTATGTCTTTGTGCCTGTGTTATTTGCAATAACCTGAAAAGCAAAATGCTGTAGGTTAGCAGCTTGGTGGCCTGGCTTGGGGGGTGGGGTGGGGGGTGGGGGGTGGAGAGAGGACCTGGGCTGTGCGGATGGTAGGCCGGTACGCACGCAGCCCTTGTGCAATTGGTGAGCTGACATGCACATGTGCAACTTAACTTGCATGAGCGGTAGGCTGGGGCGCATGCACACAAGTGTCCGCCAGCCCACTACTCGTGTAAGTTGAGCTGCACGTACATGTGTGTGCTCCGGCCAGCCATGTATGCAGCCCAATTCTGAATAGGCCACGGCCCGTAGTGGCTACAGCCTGGGCATTGGGGACTCCGGCTGTATCAACAGACAAGCTGTGCCCTTTCATTGATCTGTGTGTTATGGATGGATTGGCCTTCATTGTGCAATGAACAATTTGTGAATGTTCTGTTAGAAGGCGTAGGAGCTGCACGAACAGTTTTTTCTTTTCATTTTTTTAAAAAGCACCTCTATATATCAATATAATCTCCTGTGCCTAACTGCATGATCCCATGGGAACAAAACTTATTTTAATTATGACTCAGTTGTTTGGTTTAAAAAAAAATAAATAGAAAACATGTTTAATGCCAATTACAGGGCAAAAATATAAATGTGGTGAGATACCACACCTACTGCTACATTTTTGTTAACTTCTTTTTCACATTTTTGTATGATTGAAAATACTTTTTTGGGGTCTGTTCATGGAGACTGCCTGGACAAACCCCTGCAGTTTTCCTGGCAAAGTTTTTCAGAAGTGGTTTGCCATTGCCTCCTTCCTAGGGCTGAGAGAAACTGACTGGCTCAAGTCACCCAGCTGGCTTTGAGTCAAAGGGAACTGGAAAGAGAACTGGATCTCCTGGTGTCCCACTTTCTAGCCTGGTGCACCAAACCAGCTCTCATTTTAAATTAAATTTGTATGTGGCTTTTAATTCTGTATCAAATCAAGGGTAGGCACTGCCAATTTTCCTGGTGTATCAAAAAAACAGGCTACAATCAGCTGAATTCCTTAAAAACTTACGTTTCTTTTGCTGCCCAGTGTTATCGTTGGTTGTTACGTGCTAATAAACAGCCTGTGCTAAGCAGCTTGTCCACAAATTATGACCACAATTGAACTCAGAATTTATGTTGCTAAGTGAGACATTTGTTTATATGAGTTTTGCCCCATTTTATGATCTTGGGAAAGAAACTAGCGTGCAAAACCTGAGTGAATATTGTAGCTATTGACCCTGGAAACAGGGTAGCAGGGAGCTCTATTCTTTCCAAGCTCTTGCTGAATTCAAGGAGCATTTTCAGCTCTTTGTTCCATCTCTCCATCTTCTCTGAAATCTCTTTAAAAAGCCCCAGAAACTAATGAGAGAATTTTCTAGTGTTTAGCTAAGGTGAGAAGTGAACAAGCTTTGCTCTCTTGCCAAGAGAACTGGAAAAAAGCATGACAAATAGTTCATTGTCAGCTTCTTGTGAATTTCTGATAAATTTCTTTAATCTCATGCTCAGAAAAATTGGATGTGCCCCTTTCCTCTCCCATCCCTCCTTCCCTTGGGTATTTTGTGACTGTTTTTTTCCTGAAATAAAATGTCTGGCACTTTAAAACTAGCTGAAAATTTTGGAGCTTTGCTCTCTTCCTCATTTGCTACCTTTAAAAATACTTCCATTGAAGTAATTGAGATATAGGATGTCCTCAATGTACTACCACAACTGAGCCCAAAATTTCCGTTAAGTAACATTTGTTAAGCGAGTTTTGCCCCGTTTTACCACCTTTCTTGCCACGGTTGTTAAGCGAATCACTGCAGTTGTTGACTTAGTAGGACGGTTGTTAAGTAAATCTTGGCTTGGCTTGTCAGAAGTTTGCAAAAGCTGATCACATGACCCCAGGCCACCCATTTGCCCAAGTTTTGATCACGTGATGTGGGGGGGAGAGATGCTGCAAGGGTTGTAAGTGTGAAAAATGGGCATCAGTCACTTTTGTTCGGTGCCGGTGTAACTTTGAGCGGTCACTCGACCAAACGGTTGTAAGTCGAGGACTACCTGTATAGAAAAGTAATTCAGAAGGTCTTCAAAATAGGGGGCCAGGAGCAGTCAGGGCGAAGGGCAAGGAGCGGTAGGTGGTCGCTCTAGAGCCCTGGTGGCCCTTTAAGGCTGAGAGCTACCTCCTGGACCTCTTGCAAGTACAACTGCTTTGTACCACGCGGAGGTCGCTGGGCTGCAGCCAAAATCGCTCGGATCAGAATGCGCCGTTCCAGATTAAGATAAAGCAGCGTTCGATTTGGAGGCAGCGGGGGGAGCAGGGCTTGCTCCCAACCTCTAGCCTGGGACCCGGAGCAGCTCCTTCGGGCTTAATAGACTGTCTGCTGGCTAAGCACTCGGAGCTGGCAGCCTGGCGAGCGAGTCTGACTGCACGCCGTGGCGGAGCCGCTGCCAAAAAAAGGGCCACCCCCTTTTCTCCTCTGCCACTGCCCTTTCCCGGGACAGCCTTGTGCGCCCTCGCATTCTGCTGACGGGCAGCGGCGTCCTGACTGCGGAAGATGGAGCCCCGCTGGGAGGAGGAGGAGGAGGAGGAGGAGGAGGGGGCGCTGCCGAAGAAGCCGGACCCGGGCGAAGTGGAGCGAGGGAAAGCCAAGAGGGCCCGGGAGGGAGCAGGTGCCGCGGGCATCGCGCCTCTCGGAGAAGGCGGCTCTCCTCCTGCAAGCCGCCCGGCGGAGGAGAGAATGCCCGAGGAAGGTGAGAGCCAAGGGCGAGAGGATTCCTCGAACGACGCCGTCCGGCGACAACGGGCCAACGGCTGCAGCAAAGCAGCTGGACAGGAGGAAGAGGAAGAGGAAGGCTCCGCAGAACAAGGCGCCAGGCCCACCCGAGCTGGCTCGGCCTCAGAGGAAGATGTCAGGCTCTCTGCCCCGGGGCAAGAGGTGGTCATGTTAAAGAGAAGAGCGGTGGAAGATCTGCAACCCACCGGAGAGCCGAGGAGCTCCGGAGAAGCCCTGATGGGGGAGCTCTCCGAGATGGTACACAAGGTGGTGAAGACCAGCAGCTGGTGGGAGAGGCATGGTGTGGATGATACCATTATTGCTCTTAACCTCCTTAGCCTACCCCTAGGTAAGGAAGGGGTTCCCACCCGTGTTGGGTGGTGGGTGAGTGGGTGGGAGGAAGACCTCTATCATTCCACCTGGGTTTCTGTTCTGCCCATCGGGAAATCCACTCTTGTCATTAAGCTGCCTGCCACAAAGTGGGTCCTACTAAGAAGCAGTGGGAGGCTGTCCCTTTTCCTAGAGAAGGTGAGCATCAAACACCTCTGGTTTATCTCTCTCACACACACAGAGGCATGTTTAAGGCAGACTGCCTTGCAACAGTCCCTAAGGCAGGGAGGGGTGTTACTTCATCCACTGGTGTAGGCAAAAGACCTCGTTGCTAATCGGGTTGGTTTCTGTGCAGTCCATGATGTAACAGGGGAAGCCAGTGAGGAAAAATAACATAGCACGTGGCGACACCTTAAAGAGTAACACCTTCCTTACTATACTGCAGAAGTTGGTACAGAAAGGAACTGTGTTTCATGCATGTGTACGCAGGAGGGGGTGGGGGTGGGGAAACGTGCTAGTCTTAAGGTCTGACAACAACCTTTGTTGCTTTTGGAACAAACTAGGAAAGTACAGTGTGTAATTTCTGATGACTGATTAGCATCTAGCAGTGAAATCTTGTCCTACTTAAAAGTTTTTTTGGCATTTCTGACTGCTCACCAAGAAATGGGCTAGATGAAATGGAAATTTTGTGTGAGCCCAACTACAGCAGCCTGTAGTGCCCCCACTTTTTTTTGGCATGCTGACAACAATTTTCATGTAGCAACATGACTTACTATTATCTGATGTGCAATAGAAAAAAGGCTTATAAAAATGAGCATAAAACACTGCTCCAGTGTTGTCACAATTGACAATGGAACAAAATGGATTCTTAAAGAGCTTGCCATGAATATGTGGTATATGTGGTAAAAATATATTAAGCAAGGATAATCATAGCGGATGAACTTTTCTACGATGGTATAAAACTGCATTACCTTGGCTTATTGTACTTATATCCTGCAACCTTGTGAAAGAGACAGGGTTGAGAATGATTAGTTGGGTAGAGAGTGCCCCAGGAAGCTCTACAATTGAGTGGAATTTGGACTTGGCTTCAATATCTTAACTATGAGCCCACCCTGGTGGTTTAAGAGTTGTTCTGCTTGACAACACTAAGGTGCTGCTTTCTAGTGTGAGACAGCAGAAAATAATGCCAGTTTGAGGAAGTTCTGACTGCATTTCCAACCCCTACTTTGTCTTGGCAATAAAAGAAGCCAGGTGTTTTATCCACACCAGAAGTAGGGAGGACTGGGGAACACCAGTAACTGGCCATAGATGGGTCTGCTGGGATCATTCCCTGGAACTGGAGAACTGAAAACAAAGAAGCTTTTCTCCATTTCTCTCTCCCTCTTCTCTTGCTGCCCGGTGGGGAAAAGGGAAACAGCAAATATTTTTTAGTTTCCTCTTGCAGGGAAGAAAGTAGGATGAAAGTGCCATGGTAAAGCTACCCAAGGGTGCTGGCAGAAGAGCTCCAGGGACTGCTTTAATTTGGAAAATTTCACTCCGAGGCTTCTAACAGGTGTTGGGCTCCCTGCTGACAGGGGTTGGGCTCCCTCCTCTTACTTTTTCTATGAAGGAGTTATGGCCACAACTCTATGAAGAAACTGTGGGACATGTCACTGCGGTTCCATAATGAAATAGCTCATGGTTTCCTTGAAGGTCTACTATAAGATCTGGCAGTCATGTGAGAAGGACTATTAGAACAGGCAGACCTGTGAAGAAGTCAACAAAGAATTTTCTTAGCCCTATGGGGAAGTAGTGTTTTGTACAGCTATCAAACATTTTGCGGGTGGACTACTGGACATGTATCAGCTTAACATGAATCTGTGGTGCAAGTGGACCAGTGACACATCAGTCGTGGCCCTTACAATTTCAGTGTGGATGTATCAAAGTTGTAGGGTTGGGACTAGATACCCCCCAGTTTCAAGAGCTGTTCTTGAAACATGTCATTGGTTCCTTTTTGACACATGCCCTATATCCAAAACTCTGCTGGTTCACTCTGGACTGATGTACTAAAAACTTCTGCTTTAGTGCTGGCTATACTGAGGTGGCAGGCAGTTGTACTGCAGGAGAGCACCCTGCAGGAAACTTCTGCGGAGGGAGGAGAATCAGATCATTTTAATGCCAAGATAGCTGGCCTCTCAAAGTCTCCTCCTTCTTTCCTGCATCCCGTCAGTTAGGAAGAGAAGTGGGAAACATGGGTGTTTGGCTCAGCAGAAAACCTTGACTGTCTCACTGCCAAAAGGTAAATGACTCTGAAAACCGGAGGCCAGGGCGTGGAAGGGAGAATGGCCAATAAGAACAGGGTAGGTGCCTTTCTCTGAACTTTGCTTAGAATTATTTGCTGACCACTTGGCTCTGCTTCTGCCAACCGAAGTATGAAAATACTGTTTTCACAGGGGAGCAAGAAATGAATGGATGCAGGCTTCATGGGGGAGGGCGATGGAATCCATTCCAGTTGAGAAATTGCACATGGGCAGTCCTCACCCCAGAGCAAGCACGGCGGATAAGCCCTAAGTATCTTTTTGCTGTGGGAGTAGTACAGTTGGTCTAAGATAATGAGTCAGGGATGTTCAATCACTGAATACTTCAGAGCATTTTGCTGTACAGTCCTAGAATTAGTGAAACTCTAAAATGTTTCTCTTTATATCAGAAAGGTCTGCAACAGGAATGCAGGGAGGAAAAGCATGAAGGCATAGCTTCCTCAGTGAACCTTCCTAAGGGCAGATTTGAAATGCTTTTCTTTTCTGAAGTAGTCATGAAAACAGAATACCTAAAATGCATTTGAAAGGAGCAAGGTGTCTCGATGCATTACCCGATAACAATCCACCTGAATATTGTGTATAGTATATGACAGCCTTCTCCAATCTGGCATCAGGCAGATATATTGGTTTGTAGCATCTTTTGGCCATAGCCAACATAACCAAATGCCATGCTGATAGGAATGATATGTACCATGACCCAATCCATATGGAAGATATGAGGCTAGGGAAGGTGAAATACAGAACCCCAAACAATTATATCAATGAAATTAGAACTATTCTTTGGGACAGCCTCTGGAAACAAGTTATTTTTCTTTATTTTCTGGGGCAAATTACTCAGATTTAGTAGGAGGGCCGCAGTTCTGATTCATGCTATCCTTTCATGTATCTCCATTGGAGACCTTGGGTTACCACAGTCTTTTGACCTTCCTTATTTATGTGGCATGTTTATTTCAAAGACAGAGTACCATAGGATAATGCAATAAATCCCTTGAAGAAAGGGCAGGGCAGATATACAATATACGTGCCAGATTCTCCTGTCTTTTGAGATAAAAAGTGTAGCTTAATATGATTCATTCAGTATATGATGAAGAGATTGACAACTAGGGAAAAGTGTGTCTGTTTAATAAAATGCTTTGCAACTATAAATATAGCAACATTATGCTATGCTGTAAGATGAACCCTGGTCCTTCAATTATTCCTAGGCTGGACAAATATCCATTGAGACTATTAATAGGACAAGGTGCCTGCTTATACTGATTATTGCAATAACATTGGGATAATCGGACTGGATGCAAGTCATGTCCTGCAGATATACACTATTTTTGTATTTAAGGTATCAGGATAATGCTTTCAAATATCAGATTAGAACCAGATGTGATAGCAGATCTGTAAGAGGCTGAAATATGAAATCATCACTGTCATGTCATATTATCTGCTTTCATCCTAGAATGTGACAATGCCACCTTATCTCAAGGAATGGTCTTCCACAGACAGAGAGAGTCATACTGAATGTTCTTTAAATTGATGGTTCAGCCAAAATAAATACATCATAGTGCCCACTAAAATGGGAAAAATTGGGTCTTTAGTTATATATTTTAGAGATTATTTGGCAGAGGTAATTACAAACGGAAAAGGGATATTAAATTAGAGATTATCATACTGCAACCTTCTTAACTTCTGCCCTGCCTTTCAAATATGATTTGTGTTTCAAATCGGTTGGGACTGCAATTCCTGGCAAATCTACCCTTGCTACAAGAGTTGTGGGACTTCAACTGAAATGCCCTGCTGGATCTTCCAAAAATAGGAATCTCGTAAAACACACAATTAGGCAATCATTAAAGCATTAACCTTTGTTGTACTGTAAATAGCAAGACAGTCTCCTATCTCATGGCTATCTATCCATAGACAACTGACTAAAGAATAGAAAATAATAAGAGTAAATGGACATTTTTCACAATGAAGAGATGTAACTAGTGGGGACTCCAAGGCTCTGATCTAGGACTGGTGCTTTTTAAGTTATTTGTAAATGATCTGAGATGACTAGTGGACTAGCCAACACGGCTTGACACCAAATCGTTCAGAATGGTAAAAACAATGAAGGACTATAAACAGTTCCAAAAGGATCACTGCACCAATGGGCATCAAAATGTCAGGTGTTATTCTGCGTGAGCAAGTGTAAAGTGATGTACATTGGCCCCCCAAAATCTAACTATTCCTACAAACATATGGGTTCAGAACTAGCAGTGATTGATAAAGAAAGAGATATTGGAGTAATGGTAAACAGTTCAATGAAAATGTTGACACAGGATCGACATCTACTATAAAAAAAGGACAACAGCATCATAGGGATAATAAGAAATGAGTTGTCAATATTATAATGCCCATATCTAGAATAGGGGTGTCAAACTCAAGGCCCGTGGGCTGAATCTGGCCTGTGGGGTGCTTAAATCTGGCCTGCAAGGCTGGCCTGGAAATATCAAAGGACCAGCCAATGGTGCCTCTGCTGGCCAAAATGGGCTGTGCTGAGGCCCCGCAAGGCCCCTACATGACCATTTTTGGCCTCTCCAGCCTCCAACAGCACTCTGCTGACCAAAAACGGGCTTCCGTGTGGAGGCCTCACAGGGTCTGTTTTTGGCCAGCAGAGTGTTGCTGAAGGCGGGGAGGCCAAAAATGGGCCTTGCGGGGCATCCGTGGGGCCCATTTTCAGTCAGTAGAGTGCTGCAGGAGGATGAAAAGAAGGCATGAGGGGCCGCGTGTAGCCTCCCCTGAGCCTTGTTTTGGCCGGCAAAGTGCTGCAGGAGGCCATCCAGGCCAAAAATGGGGGCCGGGGAGGCCATATGCGGCTGCCCCACACCCTGTTTTGGCCAACAGGGTGCTGCAGGAGGCGTCCGTCCCATCTCCCCCCCCCACACTCCCACTGGCCTGCAGAGGACAGCTACAAAGCTGATCTAGCCCTCAAAGAAATCCAGTTTGACACCCCTGATCTAGAATAAAGTAGAATTAGGAAAAGTTCAGAGGAAGGCAACTGAGATGTTGAAGGGGCTGGAGTAGCTTCCCTATAAAGAAAGTTTTCAATATTAAATCTTTTTTAGTCTAGAAGGAAGATGAATGAGAGGTGACATGACTGAGATGTACAAAATTATGCATGGTATGGATAATGTGGATGAAGAAAGCTATTTTCCCATCCCAAAATACTAAAATCAGAGGCTACCTAATGAAATTGAATCCCGGAAGAATCAGAGCAGAAAAAAGGAAAAAATAGCAATAGCACTTAGACTTATATACCACTCCATAGTGCTTTACAGCCCTCTCTAAGCAGTTTATAGAGTCAACATATTGCCCTCAACAAACTGGGTCCTCATTTTACCGACTTTGGAAGTATAGGAGGCTGAGTCAACCTTGAGCCGATCAGGATTGAACTGCTGGCAGTCAGCAGAGTCAGTCTGCAATACTGCATTCTAACCACTGCGCCACCATGGCTCTTTGGTGTACACAAATACACAGTCAAACCTTGGAATTCATTACTAATAAGATGTGGTGCTGGCTACCAGTTTGGCTGGCTTCAAAAAAGGGTTGGACCAATTCATGGAAGTCATGGAGATCACCCTTGATGGCAGTGTGGCTGTCTCTGAAGGCTTCTACTGGGGGAAAAATTGGCTTCCTTGCTTGGTTGGCCACTCCGAGAACAGACCTCTGGATGAGATAGCCAGAGATCTCATCCAGCGGGACACTACTTATGTTCTCATGTGCCAAGAAAATGTTCCGCCTCTCTCCTGTAGCTTTGAACTAAACCTAGTTATCAAATTATATTTGTAAAGATTGCTGTGGAAGATGATAAATGACATGAATCTGGACTGCATTGTTGCTTTGCTTATATCTGGAAAGATTCTAAGTGCTTCTTTTCCATTTCCAGGATTCCTGCTTCTACGTTCCAGTAATCCTTTTGTGTTCCTGGTGGGCATTGCTGTCCTGGGTGTGGCCCATCATACCCTCGCTGTGAAGGCAAGCCACTTGGCTAGCCACAATGCTCTGGTGGAATCCAAATCATGGGGGAAATTATGGAGCATATTCTTCATTGAGGTTTGTTCTTAGCTAATCCCATTCTCTGAGAGATAGAAAGCAGGACAAGACTTCTGTGGGTATGTGATATTCGCCCAAAATGAAAAATTGACACAACCTGCAGAAATTACATTAGCTAAACCAAACCATCATATGCATTTATTTCATTTGCTGTATACACTACTAAAATTATACAATTTATGAGAGTTTATGATCATAGTTAATAAGAAAGTGAATATGGTCATTCTGAAACATGCCTGTCCTGATTTTCAAGTTTCAATACAGCCCACTATCAATGTTTCACTGCAAAATTATTTGGAAATGCTTGGGGATATTGCCAGATCCATACAACTCAAAGTACAATGCTTTCCAGATTTATTTTTTTTTCTTCGGTACTGTGGGAGAGAACAACTAGCTTAATGCTACATTGATTCATTGCTTGTGTGAATGCAGTAATGATGAATTAATAATACCAGCGATTAAATTAATTGTGGCTACTTAAAATCAAAGAGATGATAGCAATTGCCAAGTAGATTAAATCTGCAATCTGGGTCATTTAAAAAGGCATGTTATTTATATTGTGAAAAATATTAATAGGTGGCACCTGATGTTGATACTCCATATTATTAGATTTATATACCGCCCTACTCCCGAAGGACTCAGGGCGGTGGACAGCCAAAGAGATCAAACACACAGACTACAAAATTTAAAAGCAATATAAAAACCCATAAATACATAGTTGTTATTTGGACATAATGTCTTAGGAATGAAGGAGTTCTTTCCACATTAATTAACTAATTAAATATGTCAATCATGCTACGTCAGTAATCAGAAGTCTTATTTTAGGTCTAATAAAGTTTTCATTCCCTCTTTATTGAATCTTGAAAGATAATTGCATTAATATATTTGAAAATCCTTTCCTCCTTCCTCTTGTTAGGTCATAGAAAGTAATAATATTAGTGCCACAATTGGCAAAAGATAGTTCTGTTGTGTTTTTGCAAGTTAGTAGAATTGGGAATATTTAATGGCTTTTAATGTTATTTGCAATTAAGTGTAGGAAGCTATATTGCACATCACAGTAAAATGGAACTAAAATTGGCATTGTTCTGATTAGGGGAATTTCTGTACCACCGAAGGGCAGATGGTTGGAACAGCCTGAACTTAATCAATATCTCCAGTCAACAATCAATAATCTATTTCCTTCTCAGCAGCATTCTAAGAAAGTCCAGAATAATGTTTCATGTAGATTATAATTACATTTTTATTCTTTGTCTGAAAAGAATGAGTGGGAAATAGCCAGCATACATGCCCCAAGAACAGAATGGGACAACTTGCCGCAGCCAACCGGCCATAGCTAACTCGCCACAGGACAACTTGCTGTGGGACAATTCAATTTAATTAGTTAAAATAGTTAAAAATATTTATTAAGTTTCATCATTCACCTTTCATTTTGTCCCTCCTTTAGCATCCTTTCTTTAAAGATTCTATTGCACTATTTTTTCCATATTAGTGTAACTCTTGTCCCACTGTGAGTTGGCCTGTGGGGAGTTGGCTGTGGGGAGTTGGTCGTGCAAGTTGGCCATGACGAGTTGGCGGTGGTGAGTTGTCGTAGCCCCCTCACCCCCCGCCAAAATAACAGCACTACTTGGGGAAAAACAAACCACAGATTCATTGAATTGAGCCAGTAACTCATTGCACCCGAAATAAATATACTGAAAGGGAGTGAATGAAGACTATTTATACCTGATCGCCTGATTCATTTTAAGAAGCTCATTTATTGACATAGGTGAAGTGCTTTTGATTCTGTATCATAAACAGAGAAGAAGATATTTCTGGTCACAATTAGTACAACTGAATGACCTTCAGAGAACCGAAAATACTTTAGTGCTTATTTTATATTTCCAAATTTCTTTTATTGCAGACTAATATGGATGCATTAAATGCATATATACTCAAACATATGAAAGTCTGCAATAAAAAAGAGCAACTTAGAGAGCCACAATTGGAAAAAAAACCCCACTTCTGAATCTGTTTCTATGGCTCTCAGTTGCTGCTTTTCTTGCACCGAGGTGGGTTTTCTCTTTCAAAAATGGCTGACAAACCACAGGTTTGACTTACAACCATTTGTTTAGCAACCATTTGAACTTACAATAGCCCTGAAAAAAAGTGACTTACAACCAGTCCTCATGCTTATAACCATTGCAGTAGCTCCACAAACACATGATCAAAATTTGGGTGGTTGGTGACTGGCACGTATTTACCACAACTGGGTCATGGGATCACCATTTGTGACATTTCCAGCAAGCAAAGTCAACAGGCAAAACTGGATTAACAACGACATGATTCATTAAACAATGCAATTCACTTAACAACTGCAGTGATTAGTTAACTGTTAGAAAAAGGTTGTAAAATCAGTGTGACTCACTCAACCGCCTTGCTTACCAGCAGAAATTCTGGTCCCAAATTGTGGTTGTAAATCAAGGATTATCTTATTAGCAAGGTAGGCATTCTGGTAGTGATTTAATGTTTGAATTTCATAGAATTGTAGAGTTGGGAGGGGCTCTTTTAGCCCTCCAGTCCATTCTCCTACTTAATGCAGGAATCCAAAATAAAATATTCTGGACAGATGGCTCTGTCTGTAGTCCCCACTTAAGCACATATAGTGAAGGCAGCCAACACCTCTCTGCATGATTGGTTCAATTTTTTATTTGCTCTTACTCTTTGGTAACATTTAATCATAATCTGTAGTGTAACTCCATTTATTCTGTGTCTTGCAATCTGGAATGAGAGAGAACAAGCCTTGACCTACTTTGATCAGACAAACTTGTGGATATCTGAAAAGCATTATCGTGCATTTGTCTTTTCCCAAGACTAAGCATGCCCAACCACAGCAATGTCTCTCTTCATAAAGCTACGTTTGAGTCCTCTCATTATCCGCACGTTTGCTAAACCTTCTTTGAATGCTTTTAAAGCGTGGTGCCCAGAACTGGATACAGAAATCTAGATGAGATCTATCCAAACCAGAATAAGGTGGAACGATTACATCTCATGATTTCTAAATTATATTTCTAGTTATACTTTCCTTCAGTCCTAACTAGTATGGCCAGTGGCATTAGTATGTGGAAACTGTATCAGAGTATCTAGAGCAAGGATGTTAAATTCATGTCGTCATGGTGGTGTCATGTGACATATCGGGACTTTTTCCCTCTTCACTAAACCGGGCATGGGCATGGCCAGTGCGTGATGCATCTGGCCCGTGGGCCAGGAGTTTGACAGCCCTGATCTAGAGAATTACAAGTTGAATTCTTCTGTGGTGTATATATATATGTTTTATGTATAATTGGATGACATAGGCTGACTAAATGTCTCCACTGGTACATTATGGACTCCTGAAGGTGACTATAGTGAAACTTTTATCCCATCATATACCTGTTTAAATCAAATGACTGTTTAAATCCAATTAAATGATTTGAAGATTTATGCTGTTATCAAAATTTAGGAGGGCAACTTTAAAGATCTTCATTTGTATGATCTGCTGTAGACTTCTTCTTCAACGTGGTTCCTTCTAGCTGCCACGTTTTGGAATGCAACTCTGACTGTAGAGCATGATGCAGAAGTGCATCATTTCTTGGGTGACGGGAGCTATATTCTAACACATCTGCCGGGTACCAAAAGACGTACCATATACATACGTGGGTAATTGCAGTGTACTTTATTTACCATTTCTTTCTGTCCTAGGTTTGCTCCTCTTTCACAGCAGAACGAGGGTCCTACAACCATGTCAAAATGCACCATGCTTATACAAATGTCATTGGCCTTGGGGATTCCAGTACATGGAAGATTCCTTTCCTGAACCGTTATGTTTATATGTTCATTGCACCTATTGCTGTACCTGTCATCACTCCTTTAGTAGCCATTGGTATGTTACTGTCCTCCCCTACTAATGAGCATACCCTTCTCTTCATTCGTTTTACAGTGTTAATGTTGAATGCAATTAACTCTCTTCGTTAATATTGTCTGTCATTATAGCTCACTGTATGTGGCATTCTGCCTTTGAAAGAATCAGAGAAGTAGAACGAATAAAGATAAACCAGCAGCCTAAACCTTCTTCCATGAGATAAAGCTATTCACCCAGCAGCTTGCAACACAGATTATATGATGTGTTATTGGATAAGAGCCTCTCCCAAATCCCTTTGCTCCTGTTTAATTAAAAAAAAATCTATACTAAAAAAAGAGAGTAGATTTTGAAAGATTACCATCAGGTCCCTGGATTTTTTTTAAAAAGAGAATTTCAAATTTGATCAGAGAATAAGCACCGGGGAAAGCGGCATTTGATCCTTTCCCTTGAAAAATTAAATTATTCCCTCCCCCAAGCTACAATGTGTGTCTTAGAAGGGAGAGCCTTTATTTTTTTCTCTTGGGAGTTCCACCCATCAAAACATAGTCTAAACAACAATTGTTAACTCCTTCTTTCAAAGCACAAAATCTGTGGAGAGTCTCAGTCATCCAGGTCATGGTTGTCCCAAAGGTACTTTTTCCGGAGGCAACTGGATTATCTTGTTTTTTTCCTTTGAAGACATTTTGCTTCTCATCCAAGAAGCTTCTTCAGCTCTGACAGAATAATGGGGAATGGAAGGATTTATATTCCTTGCAGACAGCTGGTCATTTGTATCCTTTTAGAGGGTCATTGAAACACTTGGAGGTATCTGTGTCCTCGGGGTCACCTGAGTTCCCGTAGTCTGCAATTTTTTCTCTGGAAATCCATTCCTACTCTCACACCATTCAAAACGTGTTCATCCCAAATTGTATACTTAAAAGTCTGTAGAGATTCTCAGTCATCCAGGTCATGGTTGTCCCAAAGGTGCTTTTTCCTGGACAACCTTATTTTTTTCCTTTAAAGACATTTCGCTTCTCAGACTTCTAAGTATACAATCACGTGACCATGGGGATGCTGCAATGGTCATAAGTGCCGTTGTAACTTTGAATAGTCACTAAGTGAACTGTTGTAAGTCAAAGATTACCTGTACAAGATATTGAGAAAAGATGAGAGGAAACATCTAGCCATTTCTTACTACCAGTAGTGACTTTTTTAGGTAAGGTCTCTGAATTTCCTTTTCCAAGGCTGTGTGCATGATGGGTTAAGTATCCATTTCTTTGACAAGTCTGTAATGTCCTTTCCCATCCTGATTGTTCGTCTCAATAAATACTCCCTTCCCTTTCTAAGTCTCAGAGCAATTTCTTGTACTTTTTTTTCTACAAAAACTGTAACAAGAAGAGACAGTAGCTTCCCAGTAAACAGTAGCTTAACTTATTGTTCGTTTCCATAGGTTTACTCACAGAAGTAGAACTGAAAACTGCCATTCGTACTCTGTGTTGTATATTCATTGGTCTGTATGCCCATTGTTGGCTGCTGCTTAATATCTCAGGGTTCCAGTCTATCTGGTCTGCACTTGGCTGTATGTTGATCACCCGTGCTCTCCTCGCCCATGCATACATCCATGTCAATATCTTCCAGGTAAGGCTATCATCCCTATGTTGTATGAAGAAATCTATTAGATTAGCATCTCTTGGCATAGGTATCCTGCATTATCCTCATTCCCTTTGAGTATATTCTGGTTGCTCAGAGATGCCGTATGTCCAGATGCTGCTTATAGATGAAGTATCCCTTGTTACAGTGTATTTAGTTAGGTTTTGCCAGTCAGCGCAGAAGATCCATCAAATTCTGATGGGTCATTATCCCTCAATCCATTCCTGGGAACCATAATTTATTTAAATTTTAAATATTACTATTTGCTGATATTAAAAGATATTTTTATTTTGGTGCAATTTTAGATATTATACTTAATATAAAACAGTGTTTATGTTATACGCTACATCCTGGGTTTTATATTTTGTATGTTAAGACGCTAGTAAGGTTATTTTACAAATGTATTTTAATTCTGTACTAAATTTTATTTGTCAATTATTACTGGTCTTCGATCGCAGTAAATCGAATTGAACAATTGACTGGGAAACTAAAGTGATTGAGAAAGGGGACTTCAGAGACTCTGAAAAGATAATTGGAGCAACTATTTTCAATGTGTATGCTATTTTTAACTATGTGATTGCACTGAGACTAGTATCTTGTGCATAGTCATGTAAAAATAAGGATGTTTCTAGCTGTAGGCTTCTTAGAAGCAACATAATATTGGGCAATCATTTCATCATTCATTCTGAAAGAGGTTTTTTTAAGTTAAAAAATACATACTGGGAAAACATGGAAGTGTTTCTGATTGCCCTACAGAAACTTGGTGAGATATAGTCTTACATAATCATGGCGAGATTTGCTTCCAGGTATTTGATTGTATTATTATTTTTAATTAAATGGTGAATATTGAGTATTTCTTAGAAAGAGTCTAATTTGTATTTGGGGAACTTGGATCCCCAAATGTTGCTGAATTCCCAGCATCTGTCTCTACTGGCTCTGCTGGCTAAGATCAGTAACATGTAGAGGGCTATAGGTTTTCCATCTCTTGTTCATACCTGCTCACTTTATGTATGAGTTTTTCTCCAAATATTCCACAGAATGGAATCTATAACATTGCAAATTGCAAAGAAATTGAACAAAACATTCAGATGAGCTGGTGCTGGTTAGAATGCAGTATTGCAGGTTAACTCTGGGCAGAGCCAGGAGTTTAATTCTGACCGACTGTCGGAAGAATTGCATTCGGCTCAAGGATGACTCAAGGATGAATCCTTTCATCCTTCTGAGGTCAGTAAAATGAGGACCCTCTCAGCTGGTCTAGGCAAAACCCAGTAGGGGGACAAGTAAGAGTCAGGACAATCATGCAACTATGGCAAACTCTGCTTTAATTCAACCCACAACTAAGCCAGAGCCCCAGAACACAGTGAGCAGGAAAAAGTAAAGTCCTTGTAAAGGTTTGAAGTCCTTGGGCCCTGCCCCCTGGCCAGCCCGCAGCCACGCTCAGTAAGCTACCATCTGCTGGTGTCCGGTGTATGTCTGGTTGCTGATGCCCACTCAGTTGGGATGGCCCAGCTGATTGCACGCAGTTGTCATGGGAGCCTCTGGAAGCTGCCGCTTTCTCAGCTGAGCAGCCCAGCCTTGAGGAAGGTTCGGCAGGTGGCTCCACTGTCACAGGGTTTTATTACCTGAATGATAGAAAAGAACCCTAGGTACTTACAGGTTTTAGCCGCTTTCCGCAATGCCGCTTTTACAGCTCCCCAGGTGTCTGATACCTTGTCTGCCCTGGGCCCCCTGGGCCCACTCCGGAATGGGCTTAAACTCCACCTCATGCACCAACCGGAAGGGGGTGAACCTGGTGCTGCTGTGCACTGTGTTATTGTATGCTACTTCTGAGAAGGGAAGTAGGCCTTCCCAGTCCATCTGTTGATATGAGATGTAACATCTCATATAGCGTTCCACCATGGCATTTGCTCTTTCAATGGCCCCATTGGTGCTGGGGTGGAATGCTGAGCTCAAGCCTTGGGAGGAAAATATGAGGCATGCAAAGTCTCACCAGAACCTGGCGATGAATTGCACCCCCCTATCTGAGATGATACATCAGGGCACTCCATGGGGATGGTAGATGTGAGCGATAAACAGTTTGGCTAACCATTATGCCAATGGTATCCCAGTACATAGCACAAAATGTGCCTGTTTTGAGAACAGGTCAATAACTGTCCATATTACGGTGTACCCCTTACTCTCTGGCAGGTCTACTATGAAGTCCATGGCCATCTCTTCCCATGGTCTGACAGGATCAGGCACGGACTGCAGGAAGCCTACTGGTTTTCCAGGCCGTGCCTTCATTGCTGTGCACATTGGACAACTTTTTACATAGTTCTCAATCTCTGCCCTTATGAGGGGCCACCAGAACTGCCATTTAGCTAGGTGGAGGGTTTTAAGGAACCCGAAATGGCAGCCTGTTTGACGTTGTGTCATCGCTGCAACACAGTGGGTCTTAGGGCAGGCAGTATATATAGTTTGTCATTCCTCCATGCTAACCCATTTCTGTGCATGAACAGTGTTTTGTTCTTCATCAGCCAGGAGTCCTTCAACAATGCTGGGTTAGGGTTAGGGTTAGAGGTTAAGATTGCTGGGGCCAATAGGCTGACATTTGTAAACTGCTCAGAGTATGCTATAAAACACTATGTAATAGTATATAAGTCTAAGTGTTGGTGCTACTGCTATTTCACAGATAAAAAAAATCCTTCTTGGCTGACAGCATTGCTATCCCAAGAGTTTTGGTCTCCTAATGTCCTAATAAATTAACATTTGTGGTTTATTTTATAGCATATTGGCCTACCCATGTTTTCACCTGATAAGAAGCCAAAACGAATCCACATGATGAGCTGCGGAGTTCTCAATTTGCCTCGAAATCCTCTGTTGGACTGGACTTTTGGACACTCGCTCATTAGTTGTCATGTGGAGCATCACCTCTTCCCAGTTTTTTCTGATAACATGTGCCTGAAGGTGCGAGGTTGAATGGCGGATGGAATGGGCATTTGGAAGAGTAGGGTGGGGCAAAATAAATACCTGCTGAATGTTTACTTGTAAAGAAAAGGGTATGTGATTAAAAGTTGATGAGTTTCATATAGGCCAAAATCCTATCAGTCAACAACAGGGAAAAAAGTTATGTTCTTGATCAGAAATTAGTTTTTACCTAGTTCAGGATCAGTGGTGAAATCCAAATTTTTTTACTACCGGTTCTGTGGGCGTGGCTTGGTAGGCGTGGCAGGGGAAGGATACTGAAAAATCTCCATTCCCTCCCCACTCCAGGGGAAGGATACTGAAAAATCTCCATTCCCACCCCACTCTGGGACCAGCCAGGTGTTATTTGCCGGTTCTCCAAACTGCTCAAAATTTCCACTACCGGTTCTCCAGAACCTGTCAGAACCTGCTGGATTTCACCCCTCTTCAGGATGCTTTGAGATTGAAAGGGGGCACTGGGCAAAAACTACACATCCTATAGACCTGAAATCATATTTTCTAAAGAATAAGTTTCATTTTTGAATGATAAGAAATATGTTTCACATTGGATATTCTAATCCTTCCTTCTATGGGTCCTATATACAGCTACAGTAATTTCATTTTACTTTATGGTACTTTATATCACAAAATTGTTGGTTTCTCTTCAAGAATTCTTCAAGTTCTCTTAAGGGAGCTAAAATGACAGGTATCTCAGAGGTTGCTAAAGCACTCTGTCTATACTGTTTAATTAATACTTATGTCAGTTGTATATATTGGGAAGCACCCAATCTGGCAAGGAAAAGGGCTCAAATGCAGAGTTAGCCTGGAGTCACTACACACCCATCAAAAGGCTATGATCAATACCCAACCTCCAGACTCCTTGGAACCTTATCTATTTGTTCTCAAGAGAAAGCTGCTGGTCGGGAGATTCCTGTTTTATAGGTAGAACATAATAAAGTAGTTAGCTTGAACTCTACATGTGTGGATCTTGTTGTTTGCACCTGACAAGATTTCTGCCATTTTTAGTGACCAGCAATGTTCTTTATATTTGGCTCTGGGCCTATCCTAATACAAAATAAACATTAGTGTTTACTGTAATATTAACCTTATCTTTCCATTACATTTCAGATAAAACCTGTGGTTTCTCAGTATTTGAAAAAGAAGAAATTACGATACAATGAGGATTCTTACCTTTCCCGCTTGAAGCTTTTCCTGGACAAATATGAAGAACTGATGGTCCATGCACCTCCTATTACTGAACTTGTGGGGATTCAGTAATGGTACTGTTATGGCTAGAGCTAGGGCCTTAAGGCAGCATGGTTTCTTTTTTCAAGATCAATGCATTTAAAGTCTAAATTATCAGGGGAAAATAAGTATGTTATTTATGTCTTCCATATTGGTGAAGCAAAAATGATCTTTAGATACTGGATTCAGCTGCCCAGTAATGGGTCATAGGGGAAAATCAATAGTTCCAATTAATTCAATTGTACTATCTTTGATTTTCTTCTCTGCTGTAATAATCTTTGCACACTGATATATTTAATGGATCATTTCCATTCCACTATTCTGCAACTTGAGGGAGGGAAATCTAAGGGCTATTTAATGTTCTTCCTCTTAAATTAAAATAACTTCCAAGTTAAAAGACATTTGCATAGTACAAACTTTGACAAGTTCTGTGTAGCAATTTCTTTTCCTCATCTTGGGTATATGACAGCAAAAACATAGATCACTGCTGCTAACAGATCTGAAATCCACACTGTAGAAAGTGCAAGCTGTCTTCGCAATATATGCATTTTTAGAGCAGCCTTCCTCAACTGGTGCCTTCTAGATATGCAGATTCCAATTACCAGAATGCCAGCTAGCATGGGAATTTCTGAAATTCTAGAACATTTGGAAAGAACACTGGGAAAGAAACTTGTTAGAGGAAGCTTTTCCTAGAGGTTAGAATAAACATGAAAAAATTGCATTGACTGTTGGACTGATATTCACGTAGCACTAATTCCATGAGAATTTATATGGTAAAGAGATAGCTCCTGTCAGGTGCTTCATAGATTTTCATTTTTTAGCACACCCTCAGCAGGTAGCAATCCCCAGCCTACTTTGACTGTTCTGAGAAGCTAAGGAAGGTCAGGCCAAGAATGTGCTTAGTAGACCTTCATAGAATATCAGGTTTGAGGGCCAAACTGGGAAATCAAAAACCACCCTGGAAGACGGCAGCAGTAAGTCACTTCTGTACTGTTGCCAACTCCTCACTCCCCACACATGGATCCGTTATTGCGGTTGCCAAGAGTTGAGCTTGACCTGAAGGAGACTTTACTAAAATTTTTCCTCCTGTGAGAAGCAAAAAAAAAAAAAGCTTATTTAAACTATGATGCTGAACGGTTGAAGGAAATAGAATTGTCATTACCAGCAGACCTTTTAATACAAATGATGCAAAGTATAAAAGGTCCTGCTGACAAATGTGGTGATATCTATGCAAAGAGAGAATAAATTATTACCCAATCCACTTGTGAGGAGGGAGTGTGGTTTAATAAAAGGAACAATGTAAAAGCAAGCAGATTAGGCAAAGAAAAGCAGATAGTAGATATCCTTGAAAAAAATATTTTGAAATAAACTCTAACTGACTTGATGAGCTGGCATGGCCCCCATGGTCTTTAGCTAGTAAAAACCAGCTCTTATCTGTTCTGAAAGTAAAAATGTTTATGTCCACACATTTATGATACAACATATAACTATTATTTACATGAAAATTACCTGGACAATAATGTGCACTGGAAACCTACATATTTTGCTGTTGTTTCTACCTAAGGGCCCATTTTTCTCCCTTTTGGAGAAGTGTCCAATGATCACTGTTTACTATTTCTGGAATGAAGGTGCATAGTGTTAGCTTTCTCCAGCTTGTTAGTAGTTTCACTTGAAATATATTCCCAGGACTGCTGAAATTTGTCTGTCAGGAGAACAGTCTTTTCAAATATGTGTTTGAATTATGTATTTACATAATTAATTTCTAAAAGCTGGTTTGGGAAAATCTGGACTATTACTAATAACGAAAGGGCTAATCGTGCATCAAGAAGCTGAGCTATGGAGAACAAAGAGAGATCACTTCACTATTTTGAAAATACAAATCAGTGATGGATGCTTAGTGTGTGAATATACATATATCTCAGTGGCTCGGTGTTAGACTGCTGTACTACAGGCCACTTCTGCTGACTGTCGGCTGCCAGCAATTTGGCAGTTCAAATCCCACCAGGCTCAAGGTTGACTCAGCCTTCCATCCTTCCAAGGTCGGTAAAATGAGGACCCAGATTGTTGGGGGCAATAGGCTGACTCTGTAAACTGCTTAGAGATGGCTATGAAGCACTGTGGAGTGGTATATAAGTTTAAGTGCTATTGCTATTGCTATCTTTCAAACAATTCTCATACTGTACAAGAAAAATATATGTTTCCTTTAGTAACGCTTTAACTCCTAGTTGCTTCATGCAGATATCTGGATAGGTTTATTGGCAACAAAATGGAAGTGATTTTCCAGTAACTTTTTGATGAACACTCTTTTTGATTTTCCAGCTTAGCCTACAACCTGCTGTGTACTGGAAGAATATTACCCTAATACTCAAAGGGCCTTACTCTACTTGATTGATTAGGGCAGTAGATGGACTTCAATTCCCAGAATTCCTCCAGCCAGCTTGTTAGTTGGGGAATTCTTGAATTTGAATGCCATACATCTTAACGTTCCTGAAGTTGAGAAACACTGATTAACGGTGTTACATAAATTCAGTCAGTATGTCAAGTAAATCATGTAAGTTTAGCATGGGTAAATCTAGGCAATTATGGTTTATTGAATAAAACATGCTTAACAAATCTGGTTTAAGTGTGATGTCTGAATCCAGCTATATACCTGAGTGGATAGAAAATGAAAATAAATTATAACTCATGTGTTTCATTCATGACAAATGAAACAACAGGCATTGAAAGTCCTCAAAGAAAAGTCTACCTCTAAACATTCAGATACATTTCTGGAAACCCGCCTGACCTTTAAAAGCACACACAATTGGAGTTTTTTAATTGACATCTTCAATTTGATGGGCACTGAGTGAAATTAAAGCTTTATCATTTCAGATTGGAAGTTAACATCACATAGAGAATAATCCTGAGTTGGCACAGCAGGGTTGATTTAATTTCCAGTCGGTTTACATTAACTAATGTAATTATCAACATGATTATCAACATGAATTTCTGTGATGGCTCTAAAGACTTCCCAATCTAGCAACACAAAGATTAAAAAAGGGGGAACATTATTCAACCCAGCTTTACTCTGATTTTGTTTGTGTGAAAAATTAATTCCACTCCTACATTATGCTAACATAATTACAGTTCAGTTTGGAAATGGTAAGTTTGACCAGCTCTAGCTTGTCTAGAATAAAGCATAACTATGTGTGTATTTATTCAACCTAGCTAGAAGCAAATACCTTTAGGGCCAATGGACTTATTCATAGTTAAATAATTATAGTATTTTACCCTTAACAAATACTGAAATTGAATAAAGCATAATCTGTGTCTGGGTTCAGATGTCATGCTAAGCCAAATGGAATTTATTTGAAGCCAGCTGTGCATTATTTAATAAATCATAGTAAAACATATGGAGTCTTAACTAGTACTATATAGAGCTGCAAAAATCTAGATTGCCACAAGATTTATGCCACAAGAATTAGAAAATTCTAATTCTTTCCGCCATTTAGTGGTTGCTTGTATTTCTGCAGTCCATATATGCTAGCTTAGCATAATAGGTAAATCAACTGACAGATATGTACTTGTCACACTATTCTGTCCTCTATGTAATGTTTCAGCAGTACATTATGCAGAGCACAAAAAGGGGTTGGAAAAACTAGTCAAAGAAATTAATAGTATGAGATAAAGGGGGATAATAAATAAAACTATTTTACATCACTACCTTTCAATATATCTTTCCATATCTTTTGGTTCTTGAAAATAATCTTTGTGTCTAAATGCTGCTTCACACATTGCTTTTTTCTTTAAATTTATCTTTTTTTTCAGATTCTCATTAATTTCCCCATGGCACTTTCAGTCTTCCCTTTCCTGTCAATCTTTCACTCTTCATATAATTGTTGCACAGTGCCCCCACCTCTCTCTTCATGATCAAGCCATCTCAAAATATTTATTTCATGCTGAGCTCTTACTTATTTTACTTTCATTCACATTCATTCAGCGAACATTCATCATTTTTCTTTTGAGAAACCCAACTCTAATTTCCAGCGTAACAAGCTGGCAGAAGACTACTCTTATATACAACCATTTTTGTTTTTCTTTTTTTCAGTAAACATTCCTTTTGCACAATAGGAACTTTACCAATTCCTTCTTTCAGTATTTCCATGTCCTAACATTTCTCTGTCCTATTTCTTATACTTTATTCAATATATTGTAAAGACATAAAACCAGTGGTGGGATTCAGCCAGTTTGCACCACTTGGGGAGAACCGGTTGTTAATTTTCTGAGCAGTTTGGCAAACTGGTTGTTGGAAGAAATCATTAGGAGAGAGAACCGGTTGTTAAATTACTTGAATCCCACCACTGCATAAAACACTTATTTACTTGCTCTAGTTTTGTTATGCCATTTATAATTAAAACAAGATCTGGACAGAGTCATAAGGCAGAAGGCACTTTTTTCAAATAGTCTCTTTCCAAGTTGTCTAAGGCCTTGTGGGTTATAACTGGCATTTTGAATGTTGGTCTGAAACAGATTTGATTACCTTATTACAAGACAGTAGTAATTAAAAGTAATCAAATGTTTTTTATCAGTAACTTTATCTCAACATTCCAAGCACTTTTCAAAGACAATTTATCCACAAACTGTGTGTTACTGAAAGCCAAGCAGTTGTAATTATGTACTAAAATGGCTAGAACCTCAGGGGCAGGCCTAGCTGAGACAGGAACTTTAATTGTATAAACACATTCCTCTATGGAAATGCTTGAGTGCAGAAATGCACTTAATTCCTGTATCTGATTTTTTGAAGAGTGTACAATCCTATTTGATAGAGGCCAAATCCTTTTGCCTGGCCTTCCTTTTGCCTGAACAACATCAACTGCTGCTAAAGCAGAAAGACTAATTTTACTATTGCTCAAGTGGACATTCTTAGAACTCCCTTGAAGATCGTATTGTTTAACACCACAAGGTCAAGGTTTTTGGGGCAAGGCCAATACTCAGGGACACAGTGCCCTATCTTGAGCATGAACCCTCACATATAAAGAGGACACAAGGAGGACTTCAGGGAACTGAACAGTGGGGAAATGAAGGCAGATGCAGTATTTCTTTCTCTAGCACATGATCAATCTATTGCCAGAGAATATATCAGCAATCAATTCATATTTTAAAAGAGGATTATGCAGTATTGAATAAAGCTATCAGTGTTAGCTAGTCCTTCACAAAGGAATCAAAGGAGAAAAAACGCCTGCAGTCGTGATGGCGAACGTATGGCATATGTGTCAGAAGTGGCACACAGAGCCATCTCTCTGGGCATGCCAGCCACTGCCCATTGCTCTTCCGGGTTCCAGCACACGCATGTGCATTGGCCAGCTGGTCTTCGCACGCATGGGAGTGCTGGAAATCCAGGATGCATGTGCACGTGGGGAAGCTAAGCTTCCGGTTTCCGGTGCACACATGTGCACTGGCCAGCTAGTCTTCGTGGGCGCATTTGTGTCAGAAAGCAGAAGACCAGATGGCTGGTTCACATGCGCACACCAGAAACCAGAAGCTCAGCTTTCCAGCTCGCGCATGCGTGCCAGGGAACTGTTCTTCCAGTTTCTGACGTTCTCATATGCACATGCCGGGGACTAGATCTTCCGGTTTCTGGCACTCCCACATCCCATGCACGTGTGCTCCCATTTCGGCACTCGGTGCCAAAAAGATTCACCAACACTGGCCTACAGCAATGTTTCTCAACTTTAGCGATTTTAAGAGATATGGACTTCAACTCCCAGAATTCCCAGCCAGTGATGCTTGTTAACTGGCATGTATTTATGATGTTGCATTGTCCTGGGGTCATGTGATCAATATTTGTAACTTTCCCAGCTGGCTTCTGACAAGCAAAGTCAATGGGGGAAGCCAGATTTGCTTAATGACCAAATGATTCACTTAACAACTGTGGCAATAAAGGTGATAACATGGGGCAAAACTCACTTAACAAATGTCTTGCTTAACAATGGTAATTCCGTGCTCAATTGCGGTCTTATGTTGAGGGCTACCTGTAATTAAAATTAGTGCTAAGAAGATCATCAGTTATTTGGTGAAGCCAATGTGTGTTTAGCCTGCAGGGTTGCCACAATATTGTTGCAACAAGAGTGTCAAGGTGGTTTAGGAAGCAGACTGTTTTGCTTTTTTCGCATATAATGAAGCAATGACCTAACAGCCACTTTAAAAATGCAAAATCTCTGCCAACTTTTTATTCCTATGAATTTTGATGGGAAATGTAATTATAACTAGCTTCTTGACATTGGCAACTACTATACTCAGCCTGCATCTATCACATATATCAATACTGTCAGTTTGGTGAGCAATGAAAACAAGTATATGCACAAATCACCTTAAAATGTCAGCTTAAATCCAAGTTCAATCATATAAGATATTTGTGGTTTGCAACACAAAACAGACTGTTTTTAAATAAGTCTTCAGTTTTCTTCAGTTTTCTTCATTAAACAGAAAACTGACAATCTCAGGGCACCACAAACTATGGTACATTTTCCATTATTCCTATGGAAGTTATAAATATTCACAATTCTGCAGATCAAAGACCACCAGATGAAATACGACGTGGCAACTATGTGATATATTTTAAAAAGATAGTTTATGTAGCCTTGCTTTATTTTTCCATGGGTGGCTTATCTAATGGACCTTTTAGGAAGTGGATATTTTTGGCTTCAAGGTCTTCAATAAATAGCTTTTTAAAAAAGGCATAGTCTGGAAACAAGGATAGTTCTGAGACGGGTACAATATACTCATCCTTCAACGTATGAGTCTACCCCAAACTGGAGTGTCCCAGAAATCTTCAACTATAATTCCCTGAAATATGGCTGTAAAGGAATGATTGAAACGGCAATCTCGTAACCTCCCCAGGGCATCAAGTTTGTAAAGGTTGATATAACCGAGGATTGTCAGGGTGATTTGTTGTTGTGTTATTTTATATTTTTAATTTAAAAACAGAGATGTATTTTCAAAAAAATATAATACCTATAAAGGAGAGGTAATTACTGAAGCTATACAATTAAATGTTCACTAGAACATTAGCAAAAGATTCCAAGCAGAATACATTTCTTTTTAGGTCTTTACTATCTGCCATCAGATTTTTCTGATTTAAACAGTTTATTAGATTATAGAATAAAATACAAAATACAAAAACAAATAGTAAGACACAGTGGGGAGGAAAAGGGGAAAGACAAGTGAGGAGGGGAGGAAGAAAAGAAAAAAAAGCATCGACTTCGGACTCTCTGTTGTAGAATAAAGGATTAACATCGAACCTTAACTTTTTATTTTTCCATAATAATATAAACTAGCCATTTCTATAACACAGAATACATTTTGTTTTCATAATTTAAAAAAAAAGTACATATAAAGGTTTGAGCTTGACACCAAAATGCCTTCTACATTATTGCAGGAAGTCCTTGACTTAAATCATTTGTTGTTTAGCAACCATTAAAGTTACAATAGCATTGATAAAAGTCACATATGACTGTCGCAGCATCCCCATGATTCTTCCTGATGTGCACTGAACTGTTAGAAGAATTTCCAGAATAGAAATGGGGGAAAGAAGTAAGGAAAGAGCAGAAATTCATTTGTGTGGTGACAAAATTCACAGATAAGTGAATTCTGATATAACATTAAGCCAAGACCTTAAACTACAGGTAGTCTTCGACTTATGACAATTGAGCCCAACATTTCTGTTGCTAAGTGAGACATTTGTTAAGTGAGATTTGCCCCATTTTTCAACCTTCCTTGCCACAGTTATTAAGTTATTAAATCACTGCAGTTGTTAAGTTAGTAACATGGTTTTAAGTGAATCTGGCTTCTCCATCAACTTTACTTATCAGAAGATCACATGACGGCGAGACATTGCAACCATCATAAATGCAAACCAGTTGTCAAGCTTGAACTCGTGACCATGGGGATGTTGCAAAGGTCGAAAGTGTGGAAAAATGGTTATAAGTCACTTTTTCAGTGCCGTTGTAACTTTGAGTGGTTACTAAATGAACTATTGTATGTCGAGGGCTACTTGTATTATGATTTGTTGAACAATCCATAGTGATCGGGTTTACAAATAAAGTTAAGCAAAAACAAATTGCATTATGATTTAGCATTCTGTACAAAGCAGAACATAGAGGCTACAATGCTAAATTAGTTGAACTTGAAAATAAAATGACAGTTCTTAAGGGAACTCTTGGTAAATATGCATAAGATCAGAATGGACATTTCCATGAATCTAATGCAACTTACTTTTGGCAAGTTTCCAAAAAAGAGCCCTGGTGGCGCAGCAGACTAAAGCACTGTATTAACATCAGCTGCCTGCAATTACTGCAAGTTCAAATCTCACCAGGCTCAAGGTTGACTCAGCCTTCCATCCTTTCTAAGGTAGGTAAAATGAGGATCCAGATTGTGGGGGCAATAAGCTGACTTCGTATAAATATACAAAAGTATGAAGGCTATTGCTTAATGCATTGTAAGCCGCCCTGAGTCTCCGGAGAAGGGTGGCATATAAATCAAAATTTTTTAAAAAAAGTTTCATACAATTTGTGCAATGTAATTTCATACAGTAGTACCCTGACACTCAACTGTTTTGAAACTCATCTAATTTGATAATCAATACATATTGATGAGACAATTTTGTCCCAGTACTCATCGTTTGTTTGGCACTCAACACCCAAGCTAGAACTTGTCGGTGTCAACTGCCTTGTGACTCACTACATTATTCCTAATGGGAAAATCTGTTTGGTACTCATTGTTTTTGGTACTCATCACATTTCCTGGAACCAATTAACAATGAGTACCATCATTAACAGTGCTAAGCTCCTGTCTATAGAAAAGGTTGACCAGGTTCTCCATCTGATGAGCTAAGGAGAGACTGGTTAAGTAGTAAACTGTTTCTGTATTTTTCAAGTTGCCAAGGTTTAATATGGAAATTGGAGCCAAGAGACATCTCATTAAAATCATGAAGTATTCACTGAAATTGCAGAAATTATAGAATCATAAAGTTCAAAGAAGCCATTTGTCTGGTCAAAGCCAACCTGCTACTAAGTGCAGGAATCCAAACTGAAGATGGTTGGCTAGTTGGCTACTTGAACACATCCAGTGAAAGTGAGTTCACCACTTTTCTAGGTAACTGGATCCGCTTCTGAACAGTGTTTATTGTTAGGAATAACATTTAACATTCAATCAAATTTGCCTTTCTCTAACTTAAATCCATTATTCTACATCTGATACTTTGACCTAGGTTATGACCCTTTTTCCATGACATCCTTCCAAGTATTTGAAGAGAGCTATCATGTCACCCCTCTCCAACCTTCTCTTCTCAAGGCTAAAGTTGCTCAGCTCAATCTTTTTTCACAAGCTTTTTTTTCCTAGTCCTCTAGTCTTTCTCACGGCTGTTCTCTGAATTTGTTTCAGTTCCTCTGAATCCTTACAGTGTAGTGCTCAGAAGTGACTACAGTAATCCAGATAGGATCTAAAAACAAAGCAGATCCATGTTTTTTATTCAGCCTCATGGGACTTTCAAATAAAAAGCTCTTGGTACAGTTATATAAAATACAACTGTTTTTCTTTTAAATAGATTCTCGGAAACATTTTTTTTCTAAGTACATTTACATTAAATGTAGCCTAAGATAGGTTTTTATCTGAGCATGCTTTCCGTGTTTAGCTAAGGTAGTGTAGGAAGTTAGCCTTTCCTGGAAGAATGAAATATTTTGGGAAATATTAAAAAGGCAGAATATTATGTTTCCCTGTATGAGAAATGGAGAAGCATGTTTTAAAGGCAAAGCAGCTCCCACCTTCCTGCCCCCACCCCTTTGTCAATGGGCCAGAGGCAGAAACTCAATCTTTCAATCTTTGAAACTCATCTGCAACACTATAGGACCCATCTAGGACAGAAATTCACCACATGGCACCTGGGAAGATTACATCAGCCAGCAAGGCTAGTTAAGACCCCCACCCCCTGGGAGTCTGACAATCAATCAGGATACTCTTTCTGGGTCCCAGGAAATTCAAAGCCAGAGAGAGCATAAAACCCGGGGACTCGCTGTATCTCGCCTCTTTTCTGTTCAGGAACTCAAGCCATGTGATCCTATCCACCATTAAACCATCTTTCCAAGCAGTCTCCATGTTTCCAGTGTCTTTTTCCCCACTTGGAGCTGAATCCAGAAGGATATTTCTTCCAACAGTAGAAACAGTAAAATAGTAAAGGAAAAAATAATGCACAAATTGTATGTAAAGTCATGACAGATTATGTTGCATTGGACAGAATATAACCATACTCTGGAAAATTGCATATTTTCCAGCTCACTTTTTTCTTCTGTATTATTCCCAATTGTTGACCCTTACTCCCTATTACTGGGTTCACCATAGCTCATTAGATGTCTGGCAAAAGGACATGTCTTCTTTTTTGTCCTCATGTCTTCAGTCTGGGAGGCATAGTCTTAAAATCAAATACTTTCTGGCTTTTTGAATGTCTTGGTTTTGTTTTAAATTGGGCTGTTTCATAGTCATTCAAACATTCATGTACTGAGACCTTATAAATCATCTGTACTTTCTTTCCTTGTTCATTGACAGATTTGACAGCCTAGATTTACACACACACTGTCAAATCTACAATCATGGTAGTCTTTAAATCATATAATTCCTCATACATTTCCATAGTAAAATTTGAAATGTAACAAAGAAAGCACATCGCCATTGGTTCTGTATTATTGCTAGCATCTGTTATTGAGAATAAAAAAAAATATTGGAAAATATTGTAATTGAACAGCTAGACTTTCTGAGCAGTTAAAAGTAATTTCGTATCCATGTAGACCTAACTACTGTACATGTCTGGCGGCATTTTGCTATAACTTTGGACACAGATGCCCAGAAAGTTGAACATTCAGTGTGTCCTCCTCTCCCCCATTTATTCTCCTTTCCAGTTATCCGTGTCCATCAGATGTTCAGACATCTGGTGACCCTAGGTTAACTATCAAAGCCATAGTTTAATACTGTATATCATAACTGACCACATATACACAGCATAAACGTTAGGCTAGTTTATAGTTCAATGCATTGTGAGAATCTAATAACCATGATTTTATTAAATCGTTATCGTTTAGCCCCATTTGCAAACCCAGCTTATGCAAATCGAAATACCTAAAGTTACTAAACCTACGCTTTATATTAGTTTCGTTGAGCGAAGGATACACGATAGAGTTTAACACCACTACTAAGAACGGAGTACATCCAGCGTTTTGTTTCGTAGACTCTCGATTTCCGGATTGGTCAATAAGGTCTCACAGCAATCGACGTGATAGGCATTTGACTTGATCCCGGGGGCGTGGCAAAAAGAAGTTTTCCGGCGACGGGTGGGCGGATCTATGTTAATGATATATACTTTGCCTTCCGTGATTGGCTCCCTTGCGTTCTGATGAAAGCCGGGTAAAGTGGCGGGGTAAGCGCTGTGGTTTGACGCTGTCACCGCTGCTCTCACGATGAGCCGTACCGGGGGGATCCTCGGCTGCGGCCGGCGTCTTTCTGCGCTCGGGATCTTGCCGCCCAAGGGTCCCCTAGCTGGTGAGCGATCTCTCGTTTTTCTGCAGGTTGTGAATGTGGCTAGGGGGATTGCAGAGAGATTTGACAGTCCAGGAGCAAGCGAGAGGCGGGGAGACTTAAAAACAGTGAGATTCAAAAGGGGCGGAGGAGCTCGGGGTATGAAATGATAGAAAGATATCGAGGGACCCACAGTCCCATCTCCTTGTCTTTGCAAAAAAATAAAATAAAATTAAGATAATTACGGTGGAAGGAAAAGGGGGAAGAGTCTGGTTTTTGGAAAGACTGCCTGGATCAATTGTACCAGGTCTCCCTTTCCTGCTAGAAAAGCACTTCTGGGACTGGTTGCATTTATAGTCCAGTTTATTTGAATAAGATCGTCGAGGAAGTTGGTCGAAATCGGGAAAAGAAGATAAAAGGGGAGGCCCAATCTAGCGTTTCAGGTGATAAGGGGAGAGATGGCCCTGTGCAGGTCGTTTGCCTTACAGTGCCTAAGGTAATGATGATGAGCCCTTGATGAGACAGGCTGCAATATCTGCCCAAGGAGGTTTTACAGTATGGTGCTCTTCTTTTCTTGAAAAGAAAAAGTGCCATTTCTCCCTGCAGGCCTTTATATATACATTTTCATTTGAACGTTAAAAGTTTGTAAACCTTGGCGTGGTGCTGTTGCTGTGTCTTTGCATTTATGCATTTCTGCATTGTCATTTTTAAGCAGAGTGCTTAAGTTGCAAATAAAAATATGCAGCCAGCTCTTTGGAGGCTCTGTATTATAATGCCTTCTTCATAATGCTGGCATTGTAGTCCTGGGCCAGGATAGTGTTACCACAGTTGTGTAATGCTGCTGATGAGTATCCATGATGTTTGCTGCAAAGGTATAATGCAAACAACTGTTGCCCATATACACATTAGTTTATGAACAGCTAGTTATTTTAATAAAACGTAGATATAGGTGCCCTTAAGATAAGGGAAGGGAAAAGTCAAATGTTGGGTTTAGATCAATTTGGCTGTCAAAGTTTTGATGGGAGTCATTTGCACATGATCTTGGTTGACATCAGATCAGGTTAATAAAGAGCATAAGAAGAGTGTGATCACTGAGAATTTATTTGTTTCTGGGCACAAATAGATCCTGTCAAAAGTTTGGGGGACCTTTCACTCTGTATTACTTCTATAGGGAGTACATTTGGGGAATGTGTAAGAAGTAAGGACTCTTCAGTGTCTGCACTCAGTCTGTGTAAATCCTTGCTGTGGAATAACATACAGAAAATCCTCGAATTATAATCACAATTGAGCCCAACTTTTTTTGTTGCTGAGTGAAACATTTGTTAAGTGTGTTTTGCCCCATTTTACAACCTTTCTTGCCACAGTTGTTAAGTGAATCACTGCAATTGTTAAATTGGTATCATAGTTGTTAAGTGAATCTGGCTTCCCTATTGACTTTGCTTGTCAAAAGGTTGCAAAAGGTGATAACATGATCCCGGAACACTGCAACCGTCATAAATATGAGTTAGTTGCCAAGCATCTGAATTCTGATCTCATGACCATGGGGATGCTGAATTTTGATCTCATGACCATGGGGATGTGTGAAAAACGGTACCGTTGTAACTTCGAACGATCACTAAATGAACTGTTGTAAATCTAGGACTATCTGTATTAGCCTGATCTCTCCTGGTGTCCTGTTAGCAACAGAAGACTGTGCTTAATATAGCAGTGAACATATCAGATGTATAAAGGTTGATAACCCCCACTTGATTCACTCCTGCCAGGATTTAGTCAAAGAAGAATAGGTAGTTCTTGACTTACAACAGTTCATTTAGTGATTGTTCGAAGTTATAATGGCACTGAAAAAAAGTGATTTATGACCATTTTTCACACTTATGAGCGTTACAGCATCCCCATGATCATGTGATTTGCATTCGGATGCTTGGCATCTGGTTCACGTTGATAACGGTTTCAGTGTCCCAGGGTCATGTAATCCGCCTTTTGCAATATTCTGACAAGCAAAAGTCAGTGAGAAAGCCAGATTCACTTAACAAACGTGGCAAGAAAAGTCATAAAATGGGGCAAAACTCACTTAACAAATTTCTCACTGAGTAACATAAATTCTGGGCTCAATTGTGATCATAAGTCGATGACTACCTGTATTTAATCTTTTCTCTTCTGAAATAATTATTCTCCTGGGAATTATAGCAGTTGTGCAAGCTATCTGAAGGAAACTAATACTTATCCTGTTATTTCCAACACTTTGTGACCCAATGGGCATAATTTCTCCAGGATAGTCTGTCAGCAACACCTTCTTTGTGTTCTTTTAAATTTTTGTTTGTGAGTTCACTGACTGCATTAGTCATTTTATCTTCTCTCAGCCTTCCATTTTCAGAAGTATCGGGAGTCTTCTCCAATGACTTTTAGTAATGCCTTTACATTGTGTGTCTAAAATATTTAAACTTAATCTTCATTTTAGTGCTTCCAGCAAGCACTTTTGGGTTTACTTTGTCTATCGTGGAATAATATGTTCTTGCAATGCAGGTTTTTCTCAACATTTTTTTCGCTCCAGCATAAAGGTGAATGAAAGATCTGAAAGGACTTAAAGTAAAAAGTAAAGATTATGTGTGAAATGCTCTTTTCTCCCATGGCATCAATTTCTTGAGATCAAAGGCAGAGAATGAATGATAGAAGCAGTATTTGTAAGATTCTTTTTTTTAGCAACATACTTGGACATTTCTTTGCATGTTGTAGTGCAAAAATAAATGTCAAGGTTGTTGCACTGGAAAAAAGAGCTGTCATCTAGGCCTTCACATCTCTGATTAACTTTATGATCTCTGGCCTCTGGATTTTTTTTTCTGTAATGAATGAAAGAGTTTACACCAACAGTAGTGTTAGTGTTAAAGTACAGCATAAGGAATGAGATTATGAAGGAATTTACTGTCATAGACAAGCACATTGTCAAGGAATCTGCTGTACACTGGATAATGTAAACAACAGAGTGTAAAGTCATGCAATGATACAAAATGGTAAGAAGATCATTCAGATGGATGTCATAATAATTAAGTGGCAATTGTTGTTCCAAACTTGTACTAACCTTTTATTTGAACATGTAGCTAGCATTTTTAGAGATCTTAGTTTGTATATTTTGATTTATATTTTTTAATTCGGAGCTTTCATAAGGATTTATATCTAACACCAGCTGAATTTTTATCTTATCTTTCTGTCTTGTTTCTTATCTTTTTCATTTCTTGTTTATAATATAAAACTATGCTGAAATATAAATACATTCAAAAGTCAAACCAGTATCTAAATATTACATGATGGGAGAAGAATAGCAGTGTGGAATTGTCTCGTTTACTTGTTGCAGAAGTTGTTCCAAGGCTGTATTGGCAATAGCTACTGTAAAGGTAATGCAAAAGCAAGAATTATTGCATAAGACGTAATCTTTAGAAAAGGTGTTCTTGACAGACAAATCCAGTGAATTGATGTCTGTTAGGTCGCAGAATTGGAAGCCACTGAGCAACAATTGCCAGAAAACAGCTGCATTGAGCTGTGGTGGCGCAGTGGTTAGAGTGCAGTACTGCAAGCTACTTCTGCTGCCTGCTGGCTGCCAGCAGTTTGGCAGTTCGAATCTCACCAAGCTCATGGTTGACTCAGCCTTCCATCCTTCCGAGGTGAGTAAAATGAGGACCCAAATTGTTGGGGGCAATAGGCTGACTCTATAAACTGCTTAGAGGGGGCTGTAAAGCACTGTGAAGCAGTATATAGTTTTTTCTGTTCAACAAACTGAGAGAATTGGGATCATCAGCTGTTTGGGTTGGAACTGAATTTGGAGGCAGTGGGCCATACCATGAAGAAGGTATCTTCTTCATGGCTCACTCTTTTCTCTCATTCTCTGAGTTTATCATATTTTTCTGGTAGATTATTCCAGCAGCTTCCAGATTGAACCTGGAGGGCTACAAGTAGTCCTTGACTTAACGACCACGCTAGAGCCCAAAATTTCTGCTACTAAGCAAGATAGTTGTTAAGTGAGCTTTGCCCCATTTTATGACCTTTCTTCCCACCATTGTTAAGCGAACCACTGCAGTTGTTAAGTTAGTAACAGTGTTGTTAAGTGAATCTGGCTCCTCCATTGACTTTGTTTGTCATAAGGTCACAAAAGATTGTGCAATGGCGACAGCGCAACCATCATAAATATGAACTAATTGCCAAGCATCCGAATTTTGATCATGTGACTGTGGGGATGCCGCAACGGTCATATCAGTGTGAAAAATGGTCATAAGTCACTTTTTTCAGTGCTGTGGTAACTTCAGACAGTTACTAAACAAAATGTTTGTAAGTCAAGGACCAGCTTATGTAATTTCTTCTTTTTCTCTGCTCTCAGGTATCAAGCGGCTTCTTTCCACAGCCGAGTTCAAACCTAGAATATGTATTGTAGGCAGTGGACCAGCTGGATTCTACACAGCACAACATCTCTTGAAGGTAATGGGCACATTTATAAGACAAACAGGTTGGTTCTTATGTCCCTGTTAGTTTATGGCCATTGAGTGCCTGCAGTTAGTTTTGGAAGATAAGAGTTCCCTTAATGTAAGACTAGACAATTTCCATCACTCCTGTCATTACGGAAGTGGCAAAGAATTCTCGGAGATACAGTCCACTTTGCCTATTTATGTCTTTTTCTGTGCTTTAATGAATTTAGCTATGACTGGAGATTCTTGAATTATGCCACAATCAGTCATTGACATTAAAAAAAACTGGTTCCAAGAATGAATAAGAGTAACCTCCCTAAACCTCCCTAAAGTCTTGAAGACCTGGTTCTTCCCTGAACATCAGCCAAGATGTTGGATGAGCCCAATGGTGGGATTCAAATAATTTAACAACCGGTTCTCTGCCCTGATGACCGCCTGGGTGGGCATGGCCAGGGGGTGTGACAGGCAGCACTCTGCCTCTTGCACCCTCCTGGGACCACCCTCTCACACCCCATTTTGGGCCTAGGAGGCCTGCACTTAACTGGGAGCCAAAATGGGATGTGTGGGGAGTCCTGGAAGGAGTGGGGCAGGGACATCCAGCGATTTAACTACTGGTTCATCTGAACCGGCTGAATCCCACCACTGGATAATAATAATAATAATAATAATAATAATAATAATAATAATAATTATTATTATTATTATTATTATTATTATTATTTTATTTCTATACCGCCCTTCTCCCGAAGGACTCAGGGCGGTGTACAGCCTATTAAAAGCACAAGACAAACATCAATTAAAATAATTAAAATTATTAAATAATTCGGCTCAATTTAAGACTCCAAAAATTAAAACACCCGATTTAAAATTAATACATTGATAACCCAGCCTGGCAGAACAACAGGGTCTTAAGGGCACAGCGAAATACCCGGGGGTGGGAGATCTTACGCATTTCTGGGGGCAGTTCATTCCATAGGGCTGGGGCTCCCACAGAGAAGGCCCTCCCCCTGGGTGTCGCCAGCCGGCATAGCTTGGCCGATGGCACCTTGAGGAGACCCTCTCTGTGTGAGCGAACTGGCTAGTGGGAGGCTATTGGTGGCAGAAGTCGGTCTCGAAGGTACCCGGGTCCTATGCCATGGAGCGCTTTAAAGGTGGTGACCAACACCTTGAATCGCACCCGGAAGACCACTGGGAGCCAGTGCAGCTCGCGCAGGAGGGGTGTCACGTGGGCACATCGGGTTGCGCCCATAACCACCCGCACGGCCGCATTCTGGACCAGTTGGAGTCTCCGAGTGCTCTTCAAGGGGAGCCCCATGTAGAGAGCATTACAGTAGTCCAACCGGGAGGTGACAAGGGCATGAGTGACCGTGCGCAAGGCGTCCCGATCCAGAAAGGGCTGCAACTGGCGAATCAGGCGGACCTGATAGAAGGCCCGCCTGGCCACGGCCGTCATATGCTCTTCTAAAGACAGCCGTGCGTTCAGGAGGACATCCAGATTGCGAGCCCTCTCTGTGGGGGGCAAAGATTCACCCCCAATAGTCAGCGATGGCACCAGCTGACTATATCGGGATGCCGGGAGCCACAGCCACTCAGCCACTCAGTCTTGGAAGGGTTGAGTCTGAGCCTGTTTCTCCCCATCCAAGAT
The DNA here is from genome assembly GCA_012654045.1 of Ptyas mucosa. NCBI lineage: Eukaryota > Metazoa > Chordata > Lepidosauria > Squamata > Colubridae > Ptyas > Ptyas mucosa. The sequence continues at coordinate 3,431,181 of WNWU01000040.1, read as the reverse complement.
GGGGATGAGCCCATCTTGCAATGGGATGAGAGCATAAAATATTATTGTGCTTTGGTTCAGCTGCATTTATTGTTCTTACTATTGCTGGTTCTTTTTTTTAATTCTCTTAAAGTAAACCCTTTGCAAGTTGCCCAGAATGGCAATCATGAGTTGGGTGTCCACACCCATTGAATGTATGAATGAATGAATGAATGAATGAATGCATGAATGCATGAATGAATGAATCTATCTCTATTTCCAGAAAGATAGGGCTTGTTAAAGGAAATTTTTTTAAAAAGTTTTTTCTCTTGATGATTAGTATGGCAGTTTTCCAGGGAATATCAGAGCTGTAGACTAAACTGGGAAATTGAAAAAAGACCCCCCCCCCAAAAAAAGAGCGGCAAAGCACTTCTGCATTGTGGCCATTTTAAATTTGGGTGCCAGCAGAAAAGACCTTGGTGAGAATAGTATGTCTTTGCACCCTGATCCCATCTGTCCTTGGATCTGCCTGTTTTTATCCCAGAAGAAGTATAACTTGTGTGCACATTCTTTTAAAATGAAGAACAAATAGATCCCATCTCCTGTTGAATTGATTAATGATACTCCTATGCTGTTACCTGCTAACAATGTTGGAGAGACTTATAAGAACAATAATGGGAAATTATTAACAATGGCAAATATTCTGTATAGCATACAGAAATCTTGTGGCAGAGAATAAAGTTAGTGTAGCAGAATATTTCAAGCAGCACAAAGAAATATGTTAAGCAAGTATTAACCCTGACATTCAAGACTATACAAGAAAAAGGGTAGAGATTTTAAAAGAGGCATTCTCTGACACCACAAAAACCACACAGCAGGACAGGGCAAGTTGCCAATGGGTTGGACTATGCTATTGAAAAAGTCCTTTCCCACTGCCTCTTGTGCAGAGATACTGTACTAACTTTTTTCTTTTCTTTTTTTAACAACTTACTTAACTTTTTTGTGATTATTAACTAGCACAAAAGAATAAATACTCAAACTCTCTCTCTCTCCCTCCCCCCTCTCTCTATATGAAAAATTAGAAGAAATTTCCCCCTTAAATTAGAACTAAATGCTTTTTCATTCCATACCTCACCCCATTTTCTATAAACTCATTTCTAAATCTTCAATCTCCTTATTGTATTTCCCCAAAAATAAGACCTTGTCTAATATTTTTTTGAACCCCGAAATAAGCACTTGACCTTATTTTCAGGGAGGTCTTATTATTTTGGGGCACGTGGAGCAAGATGGGGCTCCTCTTGCTGTCTTACCTGATTTCCAGCTCTGCGTTTAAATATTTTTGGGGGGGGCTTATTTTTTGGGGGAGGTTTATTTTAACGCATGCGCTCAAAAGCCCAATTGGGCTTATTATCAGGGGATGTCTTATTTTTGGGGAAACGGTATTAATCAGTAAAAGTCCAGTAAGGGCTAACAGAAACAACAACTTGTCTCTACTTCCATTTAAACAAATTCCCTCTGATCCCTCTCTTCAAATAACCAAAATCCAATTCCAATTAAAATTTTTAATTAATATATTTGTATCCTACCTTTGTTATTTTTACAAGTATCTCAAGGTGGCAAACATATCCAATACATCTAGGTCCTATATTTTCCTCATAACATCACTGTGAGGTGGGTTGGCCTGTGAGAGAGTGACCGGCCCAAAATAACCCAGCCTTTCTAGCCTGCTGTTACACAAAATACCTTTACAATTTAAACCATTGCATCCAATTAAACATTGCCAAAAATATCTATCATTATCTAATTTCAGTAAAAAATAAACCCTATTGACTATATACCACAGATAGTTAGTCATTATTTTCACTATAATCAAATAAACCAATTTTGTATTTTTTTCTTTTTTCTATAAGCAATCTTTAAATCCCACAAATAATATTCTAACCAGCTCATTTTTGTTAGTTGAAATGTTAAAATCCACCTTAAAATCTGTTTTGATTTTATTCAGCAGGGCTTGTTCCTCTTCAATAATAGCTTTTGATTCCATTATCAAATTAAATAGCTTGAGACCAGCGGTGAAATCTACTTACCTTCGCTACCGATTCAGGCACACTCCTGCATGCCTCTTCTGCGCATGCGCAAATGGTTAAAAAACGGGACGTAATGATGTCCCGGTGGGTGGGCGGAACGTCCCGCCGCTAGTGCTACCGGTTCAGCGAGCCGGATAGAACCAGGGGGATTTCACCGCTGTTTGAGACCCTCTTGTAACCAGGTGCTAAACTTATCCTTTAAAATAGTCAGCTTGTAAGCAAACATTTTTCCACATCAGAGAGGATCCTTTTAATTAACCTCAAAGTGTTTCTTTAATTCAAATTCATCTGATCCCTTAATCCAGAGTTCCCCAAACCTTTTGGCCTTGTGAATGGGCAGTGGAGGTGGATAAGAGGGGATGGTTCCACAGGCATGGTGGGTAAGCATGCATGCTCAGCTCCATTTTCATGAGTGGCGGGCATGTGCACCTGCCGCTTGTGCAAATGGAGTGCACTCATGCTTGCCTGCTACTCATGCAAGTGGGGATAGGTCCGCCACTTCCAACATACAATAGATTTAAAAGCTGAGTTGAATTGGGTTGGCATCCTTTGAGATATTTAATAAAGGGGCCCCATCCATGGTATTTTTGGGAGTGGGTGGTGGACCATTTCATGATTAGGCTCAATTATGGTCATAATCCAAGGACTACCTGTATAAACAATTGTGCAGCCCTTCGGGTTTGTGTGATGGCAGAGGTCCAGGTTTCAGATATGTTGCAAAATAACACTCAGAATTTCCAGACAATTCTAAATTCTGGCTGGGAAGTCTATGTTCCATCCTATGAGTCTGCGGGGGATTGAAAGAGAAGGGCAGTGACATAGCTAGGGTCAAAACCAGCAAATAGAAATCTAGAGCCAAAGGCTTAGACCATGGAACTGAAGCCAACAAGTACTGCTTAATAGAGATAGATTAGAAGAATAGTGGAGGTCTAAGTTAAGCTTGATGTATCCAAGAAAGTAGTTCAGTCACAGGTTCTGACACAGGTGAAATTGGAAGACAGGTTGAAATGCTATATTGTCTCCATCCTGATTCTGTTTTATAAAGTTTCCAAAAGTTTATTACCATGCCTATTTCCTACCTCAACTAGTGCTCTTCATAATTCTGATGCTTAGGAAAGCCTGGTCTTGCAGTGTAACAGTCCTCCTTCTACTATTCAAAGTACTCAACTACCAAGAAGCTGCTTGGGGTTCCGAAGCTACAGATTAGAGACTGGATCTGCAAAGTCTGAAGGGGTTGCAAGGAGTAGATCTCTTGTTTCATCCATGTGTGTTCTCGGGCCATGCAAGCTAGAATTTACGGTTTTGGTACATTTGGAGAGAGCCAGATTGTGAAAAAGGGACTGAAAGAGAAAAGGAAGGAAGAAGCTGGTGTCTGAAGGGTACAGGGTTTAAATATTTGTTTTGATAGAGGTGAGGAACAATTTGGTCTCCTTTCAGGGAGTAAAATATCTTGGGAATTGTAATTGATATCAGAGAGAGTAACAGGCTGGGAAAAGCTGATTTAATAGCAATCGCACTTAGACTTATATACCACTTTACAGTGCTTTACAGCCCTTTCTAAGCGATTTTACAGAGTTAGCATATTGACCCCAACAATTTGGCTCCTCATTTTACCCACCTCGGAAAGATGGAAGGCTGAGTCAACCTCGAGCCTGATGGGATTTAAACTGCCAAACTGCAGGTAGCCAGCAGTCAGCAGAAGTAGCCTGCAGTACTACACTCTAACCACTGCGCCACCGTGGCTCTTAATGGAATTTCCCTCAAGAATTACCATTCTGTGAAAAGTTAATATTAATGAAAGTTAATATTATTGGCATGAAAACATTCTTCTCCTTATATTTACCAAAGGAAAGTGTTGTTGTTAAACTAGGATCTCTCTCTCTCTCTCTCTCTTCCCCTCCCTCTCTCTTTTTTATCTTTTTGAATTTCAAAGTTTGACCTTGGTTCTAGCAGGGAAGATGCTGTTGCTGACTGTAGAGTCATGACAGATAATCCTGAAAGAAACAGGCTGATACCAGGGAAGGAAATGGATGTTGTGGCTCTCCTCCAGCTTTCAAGGACATTGTGTTCTTTGCTCAGGAAAAAAAAAAGCAACGTTCTTTCTTATTGTTAACATGTCATCCCTTTGCATTTATAAAGTCTTCTGCATGCACAACCACACATGACTTAGAATATGAATATCTGATGGCGTGCCGAACTCTTATGCACCTGCCCATTAATTAAAGATCCAGTGCAGAGGCTCCCTTGAGACGAATACATTTGCCAGTGAGATGCTGTGCTCAGCCAAAGAGAGAGTACATGCTCATTTCCATCTCCCTGGCTGTGGAATTTCCTTCTCCTTCATTTCAGCTGGACCTAATTTTTATCAGTTTTCAACGCCAACAGATATCCCTTCACCCAGATCCACCCTGTCCAGACTGAGGTTGCTGAGCCATCTATTCAATCAATCAATTTATCATAAATGGCTTTTTAATGTTTCCCTGGGGATGTGCCTTTAATGAGGAAAGAAGACAAAATATGTTACAAGAGTAAATAATGAAGGCCTGCATCTTTTCCTCACATGTTTGTTCAATCCAATGTTTGCTTGGGTCTCGTGGGAAGGACCTCGAGACCTCGTGTTTTATGGTGCATCCTTCAAAGATGTAACAATTTAAAATAGACCTGGGTATAGCTGCATATGAAAGGTCACATTTTGAAAACTGAATAAATCCACCAAATCTAATCAAGGATTTAAAAAGCTAACCATTTGAAATGCTAAATTAGCCTCCATGTAAACCACACAGAACCAACATAAGAAAAGAAAAAAAAGAGAAGCCAAACCTTAGATACATAAAACTAAAAACAATCAAAAGAAATAATACTAATGAATCCCCCATTTCCACACCACCAACTTCCAGCAAACTGAATTTAAGCTTGCCCTTCCTGGTTGTCTGCCAGTGTAGGGGGAATAATGATGAAAGCTGTATTTTCACAATATATTTTTTTAAAAAGTAGTTCTATATTGTCCATCCTATACAAAAGTAGAAACTTCAGATCTGATTGCTAGATTTGCTGGATTCAGACAAATTAACATTGTTCTGTGTTCTCTCTCTCTCTCTCTCTCTCTCTCTCTCTCTCTCTCTCACACACACACACACACACACACACACACACACACACACACCTCCCCCCCGCACACACATACAAACACACACACGTACATTATGTGACAGCTAGTTTGGTGTAGGTGTTAACTCACCAGGCTAGAAATCAGGAGATGATGACTTCTAGTCTTAGGCACTAAGCCAGGTGGGTGATTTTGAGCCAGTCACTCTTTCTCAGACTTAGGAAACAGAGAATGGCAAACCACTTCTGAAATCTTGCCACGAATATGGCAAAGACCAATCCAAGCAGTTTCCCGGGTTCAAGGCTGACTCAAAGGCATGGAAAAAATGGTATATGGATAACCAATATAGTTAAAACATAGCTGGATACTGACAATAAAAACAATTTTTTGGGACAGCTTTTTGGGTTAGGATTAGGGTTAGTTTTTTGGTACAGAAGGCATGCCTGTCTTCTGAATATTCGGGGGGGGGGGGAATCTGAGAATGATCGGGATTCTGTATTAAGCTCTCTGTCTTCACAAGCTCATTAAATCTAATTTTTCTTTGTTATACATTTCAAGAGCTTAACAGTAAACACCTGAAGTTCCTACAATTCTGTGAAAAAAATATGCCCCTTTTTGAATATTCTGAATTCTTGAACGCCTTTGCTATTTTGGTTCACTGCTACTTGTTTGGGTCCATACCCAGAACGAAACAAGCTTGTTTTGTTTGAAGTACAACTTCTCAAATAGGTTCGGGCAGGGATTTCCTGAAAGCTGTTTCACACAGAAAACATTTTGCCTATCCCTGATTTTGGTATTTCCCTTGCTGCTACCTGTAATAAATTGCAGGGAGTTCCAAAGAGAAGGAAATAAAGGCTTTGTTTCCATATTAATGGGCGTAACTTTAAACTGAGTTATTTTGTTTCAGGAAGTTTTAATGTCATTCATCCAGCTGATAGTAAGGAATTCTGTTTTGCAGTTGCCATTTTATCAATATTAGCACATCAAGAAGTTTTATACCCCTAATTTTGTTAAACTGACAAATACTGCATTCTTTTAAAAATATTATGCTCATGTAATAACTCTGCTTCATGAGCTGCACTGGTTGCCAATCTGCTTGCAGGTTTAATTTAAGATGCTGTTTATATAGCTGTGTGACTAAAGGCATAGGCCATGTTCCTTGGAGGTCTGTCATGGTTTGTGTTGGGCTGGTGAGTACCAGCAGAGGTGGTACTCCAGGTCTATTCACTTAAACCATTCATCCATCCATCCATCCATCCATCCATCCATCCATGTCTTCATTGTTGACTTCACGTGACTGGATTATTCCATGCAGTTTCCTTGGCAAGGTGTTTTAGAAGTGACTTGCCATTGCTTCCTTATTAGGGCTGAGAGAGTGATTGACCCAAGATTAACCAGCTAACTTTGTCAGGCAATGTCCAAACAGAATTAAATAAATAATCTTAAATATTTGATCAGGATTAGAATTCAGATTTCTGTTTTTCTAGACTGGTGCCATAACCAGAGTACCTGTCAGCATCTTTTACTTTGATACCTTGGAACTGTGTCTTCTCTGTTGGGGTTCCTGACATTCAGAATGAGATCCCCCTGAAATCTGTGTGGCTCCCACTGTGTTGGTGTTTTGTAAATCGTGAAGATCTGGTTGATCTCCCAGACTGAGACAGATGGGGCCCCAGGGTGTGTTTTTAATTTTTGTTTTCTGTTTATATATTGTGCTCAGATGCCATCATTCTTTTGGCTGGTATTGGTTTTTACAATACTATTTGTGAACTGCCCAATCTCATTTGGAGTCAGGCAATGTCCAAACAGAATTAAATAAATAATCTTAAATATTTGATATATTTGAAGATGCAAAAACAATAGGAAAAAATGTAATAAACAGTATCGATAGAACTGAATGCTAGAATATTTGATTTAGAATTCAAATTCTATAATTCTTTCAGAAGAGTCATTTATGTGAGATGGGGGATAAACAGATTGAATAAAATAAATAATCCACTTAAATAATTCAGTATAATATGAAATTATAACAAAATAATGGTAGATTTGTTACTGTCAGACTCTTCCATAAAGTAATTCCGTCTTGATCATATGAAAGAGACTTGGCTGATGTGTAACATTGAGGTCGCCTAAAGGCTGTGATAGTTTATGAGGGTCAACTGTCTCTATTACTGCATGCTTGAATTATGTAAGACAGCAAATTAGTAGAGAGTATTTTCCCCTTCCATTCAATTGCATGTGATTCTTAAAGATTGCCTGGACAGATCCCTGCAGTTTTCCTAGCAAGATTTTTTGGAAGTGGTTTGCCATTGCCTCCCTCCTAGGGCTGAAAGAAAGGGACTGGCCCAAGATCACCCAGTTAGCATTATGCTAAAGGTGGGCTAGATGTCATGTTTTTTTGGTTTCTTGCCTGTTGCCATAGCTCACAGGTGTCAAACTCGTGGTGTCATGTTACCATCCCGTGACATTTTGTGACGTTTTTCCCATTAATGGAGCAGGGATGGGTATCAGTAGTGGGTTTCAATTTCGGCCGCTACCGGTTTGCTTGTGGGCCCGCACAACGCTTCTGTGCATGCGCAGAGGCATCTGGGCAGATGGGCAGAGCCTCCCGCCGCCACTACCAGTTCGCCCTATCCGGGGCAAACTGGTAGCAACCCACCACTGATGGGTATGGCTTGCGTATAACGCATCTAGTCCTTAGGCTGCCAGTTTGACACCCCTGCTTTAGCTAATACACACAACTGGCTGTCTTGAAAGCATGTAGTCATAATTAAAAGTAAAGAGGCCCTCAAAGGGTTCATTTATTTATTTTTACTTCCCTAGTTAGCTTACAGCCTTGAGATTCTAGATGGCTAACCTTTTTGCCATCACATGCCAGGAAGTGGGGGGGGGGTAAAGGAGGTTCGCGCGCACGCGTGCCCACACCCATAATTCTATGTACCCTATCCCGCGCATGTGTGCGCGACCCCCCCCCCCATGTTGGTTCCCCCCCACTCTTGGCATGTGATGGCCTGTTTTTCTTTCCCACCTGGCTCCAGATCTTCTCTATGCATCTGGGGAGGGTGAAAACAGCCTTCCCCACCCCCTTGGAGGCCCTCCGGAGGCCCGAAACAGCCCACTTCCCAACTTCCAGTTGGACAGGAAGTGATGTTTTTTGCTGTCCCCAGCCTCCAGAGACTCCCAGAGCTAAACTGGTATGCCAGGCCACATGGCTCCGCGTGCCACCTGTGGCACACGTGCCATAGGTTTGCCATCACGGTTCTAGGTAATCTTCTTCCTTAGTAGTTACCTTGTTTAGCTTCAGCAAAGATTGCCCAGGTTTTGACTGCTGCAATGGTTACTGTGTTAACACTAGCAAGCTCCTGTGTCTGCTTTGGGCACTCGGTCTGGAAAAGGTTAACCATCACTGACCTATAATGTACATTTCCCTCTCCTCTTTCAGAAGAACCCAATCAGCAAATTTCATTTCTATTTTCTATCCACTGTGTGTTCCAAAACTTGGACAAATTGTCTACAGCTATTTTCTGAGGGAGAAATTAAAATTCTAAACATGGTTTATCACCTTATTTCCTGAACTGTAATTAATTCAAATCATACAACCAAGTTCATAGCAATAAATAATTGCTAGCTAAAATGGACATAAAGCTTTTGATTTCTTTCTCGTAGTTGCAACAAGGGAGAAGATAGGGAGTCTGTCTGTCCATCCATCCATCCATCCATCTATCCACCCATCCATCCATCTATCCATCCATCCATCCATTCTCAACTCTGTGTGGCTCCCACTCAAAAGTTAAAACTACAAATGACACCATATTAAAACTATAAACCTGAACTAATTGAAACATTAAAAACAACAAAAACTTGGTGCCAAGTCAAGCTTCTAATGTGCTGTCATCCAATCTTATCTCACACTTGGGGAAAAGCCGGGCCAGGAGGACAGAGACCTGCCTAGTGTTCATGTAATACTGGACATTTACCACAACATCTAAACTAGATTGCAATCATTTTGCTTTTGTAATAGGGAGGATTATCAATAGAGATGGAAGCATTTGGTAATTCGTAGTTCACATCACTGTTGCAAATCTGTCCTATTTAATACTATGATTTTGTAATTGTAAATTCAATTACAGTACCTTTCTAAAATGCATTGAACAAATATGTACACCAATAGGACGGGTATATTTCTCCCTTTAAACACATTTGCCTTGTTGAATTCTTTGTAAGTATGGATTTGATCCATATTGTTTGGGGGGGGGTGTCTTTTAATGACCCCGTAATCCTTTACATCGGGGTGGAGTCGGGGCAACTGAATGGAGCTGAGTGTTTACTGGCCGGATGCCCTTCCTGTTGCCAATGCAGAGTTCGCAGCAGAACTTTGGTCCATATTTTGGTTAAAATTTGGGATGATCTCCTGGCTTAATGATGCTGAAACTGCTGGGCAGAAATGATCTGCACTCTAGAGGTTTGAGCTTGGCTCTGTGAGATAGAATGAGCTCCCATTGTTTGATCCCTAGCTCCTACCACCCAGCAGTTCAAAAGCATGCAATATTGCTAATAGATAAATGGGTACCAGTTTGGTGGGGGAAAACCTAGCTATATTTGAATGTGCGGAGAATGGAAGCCTGGGCTGGTCCTGGCAAGACATGAGGCATTACAACACAAGGCAAGATGAGGGAAGACTGATGGAGAAGCCTGGAAGAAACAGCAACCTGAGTGCCACTAGTTAATTGGTGTAAAGCTACTTCACCCCTCACAGTGCACCAAGGATAGACACGTAAGCGCCAAACAGAATAAATGAGCAATCTAGACTGTCAGGACTGCATGTGTAGATTTCCCTGACATTGTGTGCCATATGCTAAATAAATAAATGCTACCCACTAGCAGGAAGTTCAACAGTTACTCCTTCGATACTCTGCATCTTCTTGGGGGCTCTGTTGCTTTGCAATTGGCTGCTACAGAGTTATTGATGAATATTTTATTTATATTTATTTATTTATATTTATATTTATATGCCGCCCTTCTCCGGAGACTCAGGGCGGCTTACAATGCATTAAGCAATAGCCTTCATACTTTTGTATATTTATACAAAGTCAGCTTATTGCCCCCACAAACCGGGTCCTCATTTTACCCACCTTAGAAAAGATGGAAGGCTGAGTCAACCTTGAGCCTGGTGAGATTAGAACTCGCAGTAATTGCAGGCAGCTGGATGTTAAATGCCTTAATAGGAGGCATTAGCCTGCTACGCCACTCAGGCTCCTGAGTATATCATATATATATCACATATAAGATATGTGGCATGAACGCTTTTTATTCATTTATTTGAAGTATATTAACTTTTCTGTGTATTTTTAAAAATTAGAGAGAGAGCCAGGGAAAGGGAAAGTAGAGGCAAATCTTATATCAGTTAGTCGTATGTGGCATTTTTCTAAAAGCTGGATCAAGAAATCTAGAATCTGTATGCCTGGGACAATTTCTCTCTGTCTTTTAATGTAAGAAATATCTCTTGGTTTCAGCAGAAAAGCTAGACCTGAGATAATCCTTGACTGTGGTAAATAGCATAACATTCAGGAAAAAGTTAAATGTAAGCAATAATATTGATTTCCAACACAGGGATGCTTTGATAGGGCATCAAATTCAGTGATGGTGTGGGTTCTGTGAATGCTAAAATTGTGGAGAATCTGCTATGTAGAAATGATTGTAGAGAAAACTTCCAGTCCATTTGTGAATATATGTAGCTGTAGCAAAATGATAATCCTACATTCCATTTTCAATTGTTTGAAACTTGGAGAGTTAGATTTAAAGGAAGGTTTCATTGCTGTTAAAGGACCCAATTCAACACACCCTTTTTATTTTTTTCTTAAATGCATTAATGACTTGGGATGTCTTCTCCAGCATCACAAACAGACTCAGGTGGATATTTATGAGAAGTTGCCAGTTCCGTTTGGCTTGGTTCGTTTTGGAGTGGCTCCTGATCACCCAGAAGTCAAGGTTGGTACTAACTTTCTTTTCGGTATTAGCAGTCACAAAAGGGATCTTCTAAGGTGGAGGCAGAGGAGGAGCCCCTTAAATTATTCCCTTTCTTCTTCTCACCACCTTCTTTTCATTCCATTTTTGTCTTGTCTTTTGATCTGCATACAACCCTTAGAAAATATGAGATATTTTGCGAGTGATAACAGCATACTATTTAAGCAAGATTTGGAAATATGTTCTAGGGCTGGGCAAAGCATTCAGAAGAGATGTTTTATGATGCACAATACTATGAAAGAAACACCCCTCTGAATTGTGAAAGTAGCCTTTTGCACACTTTGTGCAGCTGCTTCCAAAGCTGTCCTCTTTTCTCTCAGTACAATACAGTATATGCTTGGATGCCTACAGCCACTTTGCTTCATTGGTGGCCTCAACAGAAGCTTACACAGACCACAGGAAACAGTTTTGGAAGATGCCAAAAGAGTCTTCCAAAAGACACAGCTGCTTTAACAGTCTGAAAAGCGGAACTTTTATTTGCCTTAACACTTTTCGCAAAGCACCTCTTTTGAACACTTAGCCCAGCCCTAATATTTCATGGCCTTCTGTGGGTGTGGGGTTTTTTTTTTATGCCTGATGTCTTGCTTTTGTCAGATGGAATGGACCAGTAATAAAGATCACTTGAGTTTGGACAGGTAAACCTGATGATAATGCGCTATGTTTTCCCGTAAGCTAGTTATGACCTTGTCTACAACTGGAATGTCCACCGCTGGCAATAGGCCATATTACCTTCTCCCTGTGCTTGTATCTGGAAGAAAAATGTGCTATTTTAATGGAGCTGACTGGCCTGGTGCCAGCCTGAATCGCAAAGTGAGCTGCTGCTTGAGATGCTGCAAAGTCATCAGGCCTGGCCTCGTTCTTTTGCTGTAGTCTCCTGCCTGGGCGCTTAGCCACTGGAGGCAAGGAGATGGCTTTCAGAGGGAACCTCTCTTGACCTCTCTCCCCAGAACGTGATCAACACATTTACCCAGACAGCCCACTCTGACCGCTGCTCCTTTTCTGGGAATGTGACTGTGGGGAAGGATGTAACGGTGGAGGAGCTGCAGGCAGCTTATCACGCGGTGGTCTTGGTAAGTATTCTTCTTGGTGGTTTTAATAGCCTCAAGAGAAGGAATAGCATTTGTAAGAGCATGAAGGTATGTCAAGAGTGATACATCAAAGCATACGTTGTTTTTTATTATAGAGTAGTCCTCGACTACTATCGACTATTAACCATTCAGTTAATGACTGTTCAAAGTTACGACGGCACTAAAAAAAAGTGACTTATGACCGTTTTTCACACTTATAATCCTTGCAGCATCCCCACGGTCACGTGATCAAAATTCGGATGCTTAGCGACGGGCATGTATTTATGACGGTTGCAATGTTCCGGAGTCATGTCATCACCTTTTGCGACCTTCTGTCAATGAGGAAGACAAATTCAGTTAACAGCTACATTACTAACTTAACAATTGCAGTGATTTAACAACTGTGGCAGAAAGGTTGTAAAACGGGGCATAACTCACTTAACAACTGTCTTCCATAGCAGTATGTTGGGCTCAATTGTGGTCGTAAGTTGAGGACTACCTATATTCCAGGAACGCCAGGAATATATTTCTGTCCACATATTGGGGCCACTATCATAGATAGTATAAGAAAACAGTCGTATTAGGTTTAGCTTGTTATACTTTGCTTATGGGATATATTTTTTTTTCTTTCCTGCCATCCATTAGGATTGGGCCAGGTTAGCGATGTTGTTAAATAAATGCACAGACCAGCATTGCAAAATCCTGGACCATCATCCCATCAGACGTGGGATTGAGTTCTTCACAGCTCTGCCTTGAATCCTAATGTTTGGATCTAGCTGAAATAGACAAAACGGACTCACTAAACCTGGTTCACATATCCTGCTAAGCTGTGATGTGTTTAATTTGATTTAGGTTTAAGAGTTTCTTTGCCGTTGAATTTTTGGCTGAGCTCACAAATCTTGCCTAAATGTAATTTTTTCACTCATGTTTCTTCACCAGATCATAAGGGATATGTTCACATACTGTTGCTAAATCCTAATAGAGGGATTCATACATTTCTCTGTGCAATAACCCAATCTCATCAGGGCTTAGCATGAGGTATGAATGCAGCAATGGACTGCAGCTTGTTTCAGTCAAAGCTTGTTGAACAAATCCTTGTGGCATGACATAAAGATACAAGTCCCGATAAACAAACTACAGTTACTGAAGTTATACATTATACTGAGGCAGACCTAACAATTGGCACCGAGGCTTATATAAACAGTTTTCCCTTGCGTGTGAGCCAAGCGTCTGTGTATGTACAGTCTATGCAGAGGCAGGTGGAGATGACTCTCTGAGCAGCCTTGTGAAACAAAAGATGTGGCTGCTTTAATAATTCAAAGACAAGTATGTCCTTGCTCCCATGTGTTGCAAAGTACCTCCTCTGGAGGCTTAGCAGGGACGTACACAATTTTGCAAAATGAAAATGAAATCTCTGGCACAATCTCCATAGCATGTTCTAATAACCTCTGTTGTAACTTGCCATTTTAAAGGCGTAAGGGTTTTTGGAAAAAAATCTTTTGGAAAAATCTACCTCTGTATTTCATCTTGATCTTACATAATGCATCCAGAGTCCCTCGTGATTGAAAATACCTCCTGTCATATGAGCAATTAAATGATTAAACAAGTAAAAGGGAAAGGGAAAATGCTTATATAGATGCCAGGGCTCTGATCTGCATCAGGAGAGTTAAAGCACAACTTTCCAGAAGGACAGCCAACTGCAAAAGACGATGGAATTTCTGCATCCCGTAGCTGCAAATCAGTGTGGTTTGTTCCTCTCCTGGAAAAAAACCCCAAACAATTCAAGATGTAGGACGTAAGAGCAGCAAGTTGTTAATAACATGAATGAGCCCAATATCTACCTTTGTTGCTGTTGCCTTTATTGCACCCCCTCCCTCCAGTGGTGGGTTTCAAAAATTTTTACTAATGGTTCTGTGGGCGTGGCTTGGTGGGTGTGGCATGGCTTGATGGGCATGGCAGGGGAAGGATACTGTAAAATCTCCATTCCCACCCCACTCCAGGGGAAGGATACTGTAAAATCTCCATTCCCTTCCCACTCCAGGGGAAGGTTACTGCAAAATCCCCATTTCCTCCCGATCAGCTGGGACTCGGGAGGCAGAGAATAGATGGGGGCAGGGCCAGTCAGAATTTTTACTACCGGTTCTCCAAACTACTCAAAATTTCCACTATCGGTTTTCCAGAACTGGTCAGAATCTTCTGAAACCCACCTCTGCCCCTCTCCCCAAAAAGCCCCTCAAACCTCACCTTATGCTTTCCCATCTTTGCTGTGGCCAAAGAGACAGGCTTGGCTTCTCCCCTCTCTGCTTCCTTCAGTACAGAGGCCTCCCTCCTGAACTTCTCCAAAAATTGTCCCGTTCATTGTCTTATACCATCTTGGCTCATCCCTGTCAGTTAAAAAGCCAAGAACAATGAACAATACTGTAACACCTCTACCCATTTGCTTGAGAGACCAGTATCTGTAATACACAACCAATATAATAGTGGCATATAAAAATCTCTGAGAGTTTTGTAATCAGCAGATTGACCTTAAATTGAGGGACATAATAAATGGCCTTTCAGTGCTCCGGCAACACTCATGGGGATTTTCAACTATAATGGAAACCATTCCTGACCTTTATTGTGCCAGTGTTATGTATTTGTTGGGGGTGGGGAGGCTGTCTCAGAAAATAGACCGTGTAATATGTATTTGAGCCACTGATTTGCATGCTGTAAAGCAGGGGTCTCCAACCTTGGCAACTTTAAGCCTGGTGGACTTCAACTCCTAGAATTCCCCAACCAGCAAAGCTGTAAAGCTTATTTCCATTCTTCTTGCAGTGTTATGGCGCTGAGGACAACCGGACGCTTGGAATTCCTGGGGAGGACCTTGAAGGCGTCTACACAGCGAGAACATTTGTAGGATGGTACAATGGCTTGCCAGAGAACAGAAATGTAAGGATTTTAGTGTCATTCCACTTCCACCTCTCGAAGGTTGCCACCTGCTCAAGCATCCAGGGGAGAGACCTGCAGTTGGAAAAGAACACATAAATACCAAATTAAATCCAGAATGGTTTACAACTGCGAATCTGTTTGCATATCTTCTCTTTCATCTGCCATCCGAAGGCTAGAAGAGAAGCTCTGGGGCTTGAGAAAAAAGAAAAACGAAGATTTTGTTTCGTAGGAGTGTTTGCCATCAGGTGTGGAACAGGGGCACAGCAGCCTTTGCAATGGATGTGCTTATGTTCCCTCCACTTTTGTCAAGCAACTTTTGCCAAGACAACATTTTAATAGTTGTCACGGTAAAAATAATGGAAGCTGCTGGGCAGTTTTGGCCCTTCAGTGCTCTTCAGATAAGTAGTATTGGCATGATAAACTCAGAAATGACTCGGAAAGGGTATTTCATTATTAAACATCACATCCCACATACTTTTCCCTAGGAAGAAGTGATAAATATGAAGGGAAAATAGCCTTGTTCTGGTAACTTTTCCTCGTCTTACAATGCTATTTCCCTGCAAGACATCTTCTGAAAGTAGAAATGTTTTCCCGTGCGTTCTGTGGGATTGGATAGAATCTGTAGCATGGTACATCTTAAAGGATATGAAAGAGCTTTCAGCATCTCAAGCCAATCCTGAAGTTATAAGGAAAAAATTCTGGTGGCTGACTGCCTTGGATAAAAAACTGGAACAAGCCACTGATTTGCAGGCTATAAAGCAATTTCCCTTCTTCTTGCAGTGCGTTATGGCGCTGAGGACAATCGGGCCCTTTAGAATTCCTGGGGAGGCATAAGTTTTGAAGGCTTACTGTGAAACGTCTCTTTGTTGTTCTAGCTGAAGCCAGACTTGAACAGTGAGACAGCAGTCATCCTAGGTCATGGGAATGTGGCGCTGGACATTGCACGGATTCTCCTATCGCCTCTTGAAATTCTTCGGGTAGGTTGTGAACGAGCCCTAGAGTGTTGGATGATGGTGGGGAGCCAAACAATGAGGTTTGCTATCAACCTGCCAGAAAATAACCTTTCAGGTAATGAAGGGTTGTGGGCAGGATCCCTGATTCAAAGACCTACCTGACTGCAGCCATCCTGGAGTCTTGCATTTCAGGTGAACACTTGTCTGTTTTATTGGAGGGGAGAGGAGTACCTCTTGCATCTCCTGCTGTAGGAGTGGGGTTGCTGCATGTGAATCATTCTTCCAAAAGACTTCAGTTTTGCTTCATATTCTGCTGCCTTCCCTTTTTTAAGGGCATGATTCTCTCCTCTTTCCCTGCTTTTCCTCGGCCTTCCCTCTTTTTTGCCTTAAGGCGGTGGAGCAATTTTTGCTTCTCTTTCTCCCTCTGATGCGAGAATTCTTGGGAGCAGTGAACAGTTTTTGGCTCTAGGAAATGAACTCCCAAGTTTCTTATACCTTCAAGTAAAGGTAAAGGTTCCCCTCGCACATATGTGCTAGTCGTTCCCGATTCTAGGGGGCGGTGCTCATCTCTGTTTCAAAGCCGAAGAGCCAGCGCTGTCCAAAGACGTCTCTGTGGTCATGTGGCTGGCATGACTAAATGCCAAAGGCGCACAGAACGTTGTTACTTTCCCACCAAAGATGGTCCCTATTTTTCTACTTGCATTTTTTACGTGCTTTCAAACTGCTAGGTTGGCAGAAGCTGGGACAAGTAATGGGAGCTTACCCCATTATGCAGCACTAGGAATTCGAACCGCTGAACTGCTGACCTTTCTGATTGACAAGCGTCTTAGCCACTGAGCCACCACATCCCTACCTTCAAGTAGAAGGGGACAAAACTGCAAACCTAAGGCAAGATTGATCCTCCACCTTTTTCTGTTTCTCCCCAGATCTGAGGCTGCTTTCTTTTAGGCTTTGGAGGTGGAAAATACATGATTGCCTGGAAGTTTTAGATGTTATTTCTTTATTGAAACTTAAAAATATTGGTTTTAAGTCTGCTTTATGTACATTGCTAGCTGCTTGAATTATTTTTAAAGCAGGAAAATGAGATTAAAATATTGGTAATAAATGCATCAAGTGTTCAATTTGCTGTTATTTGCATGTGTTAATGCCTTTTTTTCTCACATTAATAAGTAATTCCCATCAGTGTTGCCTCTCCCCCTTCCTGTTCTCTCCTTTTCACCAGTTTCCCTTTCCCTTTCCATCACAGTGTTGATGTGTTGTCAACAGATGCAGCATTGTGAATAATTGCCCGAAAATGATGCATGCTGTCGTACCAAACTGTTCCATTACTATGGCATTAACCTGAGAGAAGGTCTTTGCGTTGAGTGCAATTCATTTGAGCAGATGGCTGCTCGTTCCATGTTGCCTGCCCTAATCTATGTTCCTTCCTCCCTCCTTCTAGAAAACTGACATCACTGAAGAGTCCTTCTCAGCCTTGGCCAGCAGTAAAGTCAGACGGGTGTATCTTATTGGCAGAAGGGGTCCCCTCCAGGTGGCTTTCACCATAAAGGTAAAAGAAAGAAAAGGAAGAAGGGTAGTTCAGTAACAAGTCTTGACCTCTAGTAAGGTGGTTTGTTCTACGAAGACAAGTTCACATTAAGACAGAAATGTGTAAGAAGGGGGCCACTGAAAGCCCACCCAACTCCAAAGTGTCACTCTGAAGCCCTCTGTAAAACTGCTGCTGACTGATACTGTAATTGACAATATAAACATTGTGAAATACTTAGCGGATAAGTGTATGCATGTTTATCAGCCCAAC
Organism: Ptyas mucosa; assembly: GCA_012654045.1. Taxonomy (NCBI): domain Eukaryota; kingdom Metazoa; phylum Chordata; class Lepidosauria; order Squamata; family Colubridae; genus Ptyas; species Ptyas mucosa. The sequence goes on along the minus strand of WNWU01000040.1, from coordinate 3,413,260 downwards.
AAGATAGACCAAACTTAAGAAATAGATACAGTTCAGACCTACATTTATTGTAATGGCTATAGTGACAGACACTGTAAGTCTGAATGTGCTCCCCCCTCCCCCATTTTATCTTTGTGTGCACTAGGAAGAGGTTTTTTTCATATTACTGTCTTGCTGAGCTCAAGACCCTCTTATCTGACTGTTGCACTGATAGCAGCTCTTACTGTTTGCTCAAGGTCCTTCCCTATACCCTCTACAAGATATGACTATTAATTATTTTCACTTTTTAAAAAAAAAAAAAGATTATATTTATATGGCGCCCATCTCCCTGCCTAAAGCTACTCTTTTTGGTTCGGTTCCCTTTCACTTTGGGGGGGGGGGGGGGGGGGGCAAGTGTAGCATACCAGTCAAGGGACAAAAGAAGCATCTACATCGTGGTCCCTGTTAAGATCAGTCATTGAATACGGTTTGGAAATTGTAGCAGCCCCATCATATTGGATGCTCAAGCAGGAAGCGAATGTACTGCTCTGAATCTAATGAATCTGCTTCACGGTTCTGAAAGAGGAAAGGATGCCTAAGGTTCACCTCACATTGGTTGATGTGGTAGGTGTGCACTGTCCTTCTCAGGGTTGTTCATGGCACCTGTGCATCAGCTCACCTGATTGAAATCATATGATGGATGCCCACTATGAGTATCATCTTAATTTAAATGTCATCTTATTTTGCTTTTAAAGTTCTGGTTATAGATGCAAGGGTTAAGCAGAGTTAGGAAACAATCTGGATCGGTCACCGGGACCAGAGGTTTAGTCTTCTGAGCTTTCGGACTCATGCTGGAGCCCCTCCTCAGAGAACTTCTCTCTAGCAGAGTGTATGCCTTGGGCTAGTCTCTGTGTGGTATTTATATGGTGCCTAGTTGTGTGTGGCTTTTTAGTTGTTGATTGGGGTGTTGATGGCCGGCTTTAAGTCATTGGCTGTTGTTTCAGGATTCAATTTGGGTGTATTTCAACAATAATGTTGCAGGATCCAATTTGGGACGAGGATACTCACCTTCATTCATCCGAATTAGGAAAGCTTTAGATCCAGGCATGCTATAATACTCAGGATATTTTTCTTTTGCTCTCAGTTATTCCTGCCCAGGTGACATTATCTGCCCAGGTTTGGCTGGTTTTGGAAAACTAAACCTATCACCCTCTCTGTGTTTCAATGTCAGCCTTTCTGCATCACCTACACTTTTGCCTTCTGTTTCTGTCTCTGAAACCTTCAGGAGCTGCGGGAAATGATCAACCTACTCAGCGTTAGACCTTTCCTGGATCCTGCAGATTTCAGAGATCTTGTGGATGCCATTAAAGGTGAGGATCAGCTAAATACCTGTTGATAAAACTAGCAGAAACTAACAGATGAATATCTGATGTCAGCTAAATCTTCTGTCCTTGCTTAACAACAGTAATTGGAACTGGAATTTTCATCGCTAAGCAATGCAACTGTAAAGTGTAACATCACATGCCTGCATCATTTAGTGACAGCAATCCCAACAGGCTCTGTTGTTCTTGTTAATTGAGGATTGTCGGTCATTAAGTGAGGACCTCCTCACCACTTCCTGCTGACTTCCTACAAGCAAAGACAATTGGAAAGCTGGCAGGAAGTTTCAAATCTTAGGGGGTGCTGGGTGATGGAGGGTGTGCAGGCTGCCACCATAGCACTGTGTGAGGCTGCTGCCAGGTCAGGAAAGATACAGAAGGGATCGCCACATGCAGTGGTATCTGTTGTGGGTACATGCATGTTCTACAGATCCTGGACTTCATACACCATAGCCATGTCCCTCAAGAGAAAAAGCTGTGTTGGTGCGAGTGATTTAGAGGACCAACTTGCAACCTGCCTGCTAGCTTCCCTGTTGACTTTGGTTGTGGGAACCCAGGAGGAAGGTTGCAAATGGCAATCACATGACTGTGAGATACTACAACTGTTGTAAATGCGAGCCAATTGCCAAGCACCAGGTTTGTGATCATAGGACCATGTCAAAGACCAGTTGTAAGTACCACTCATTCAGTACCATCATAACTTTGGACAGTCAGTAAATGAGTGGTCGTTAATAAAGACCCATGGTCCAAAAACCATTCCCTTTAATTACGTTCTCTAAATGGGAATTTTTGTTCAAAAGCTAGGTGGAATTTTCCTTTTCCTTCTACTGGGTTGTTATAATCTAGATTGTTGTTATATTGCTTGTAAAGTGCCAGGAAGATTTGAAAGACAGGATTGAAAGACAAATAATTGCAAATAATTATCTACAAGGGTTTTAAGCTTCCCTAACTGAGATTGGTATGATAGATGGCTTAGCCCAATACATCTGAAGCAGGCCAGGTTAGGGAACAGAAGTGAAACTATTTCATATCTAAAGAATCAGATTGTTAAACCAGTATTAGGAAAGACACAATGTTGACACTGAGCATTTTAAAAATAGTTGTGGACAATTTTTAAAGCTAGCCATTATAGGATTTTGATCAGTTACAAAAAGTTAGGATTTCTACTTTGTACTTCTACTCTGTCTTTTAAAGAATAGCCAGTGAGGAGGAGAGGGAGACATTCAGGAAGAAAAGCAAACAGGGCATATAAGCACTTTCAGATCTGGAAATGGTCAAGGGGACAGATGGAAGGAAGGACATGCTTCCTCTTGTCCAAGTGACTGGAAATTCAATCCATAGATTTGCATGGGAAGAAAACCCTGGAGCCAGGCCATCTATGTCCCAACACCTGCCTCGCCTCACAGCTCACAGCTGCGGTACTGGTGTGCCGCTCAGCCTGCTGCTCCATTGCAGCTGCGAGAAAGATGCAGGCCAGCGGCCACCACTCCTACTGCACATGGCTTCTGGACTATGAGGCAGGTGTCGGGCATGAATAGCCTGGCTGTGGTGGCACTGAGGTAAGCCAGTGCAGGGCCTGTGGGACAGCTCCATCCCCTGCCTCATGGCTACAACACCACAAACAACCAGACGGAATGGGCAGGTGGCCAGCTGCACAGGATCTTAAGTAGGGCTTATTTTGGGGGATGGCTTATATTAGGCACACATGTAAAAACATTTTAGGGCTTATTTTCTGGATAGGTCTTATTTTTAGGGAAACAGGGTAGGTGTACTCTAGGACAACATTGGAGAATAAAGGTTTTCTACCCTAATATGGTTCTGATTTTCTCCTCACCCATTTCTGTGCTTGAACAAGCTAGCAGGAACCTCAGATATGTCATCCAGATTTTACTAATGTTTTGAGTTATTTCAGCGGCCAGGACCTTGAATAAATTGGGTATTTTATAATATATCCTTTGGCCAAAATGATCCAGGCCAACTGAAAGCAATTATAATTTAGTCATTAGGTGTAATGATTGACGCCAGATAAAATCCCATTTTGTCAATCTGTGGGAATATTGAAGATTCCATGTGAATTGTTATGAAGGGACAAATTTGTACAGCAGCCATTTTTTGAAATGGTTTAGTGTCCTGTGTTTTTAGTGAGCCAGATGTATCTCCTAGTTTTTCCTCATTTTCCACCAGAACATCTCTTTGTAATAATAATAAACTGCCACCTGTGTTGCCTGGTTGAATTGCAGTGTTTTGAATATGCAGTGTGCTTTGTAACCTTGGGAGAGAGCTGGGACCATTCCCTGTTTGAGGTTTCTGCAGAAAGAGCAGGTTTTCTGCAAATTGAGGGGGGGGGGCGGTTTGAAGATCAGAGGGAAAAAAGCAGAAAAGTATGTGACAAAAGGTGCAAGTGTACAATGTAAATTAAAATAAACTATAGGTGGAGTGTTTTTTTCAGGAGGGTTAGGTAAATTCTATGCTTACATTTCTGTTTCAGCATTGAGCTGTCCTAGATTGCCTTTCTTCTTACATCAGTACAGTTTGTGCTAATTTGTTTCTCCTAATTTCTAATTTCAAAAGCCAGGCTTCTTCTCTTTGCTGTACACGTAAAAACCCAAGAAAGAATCTTTTTGTGGACTCAATGGTTCCATTCTCCATTGGTGATGAATTGTCAGTTTACATGAGTTTGACCGAGAGAGGGTAATCTGGGATTTTTTTCACCACATCACCTCAGTGGACTTCATTCGTGGTGACTGCTCACTTTTGTATTCTGGATACATCATTCAGCATGCATTTCTCTTCTTAAATAATTACTTCTTAATGGATTCCATTAATTTTCATACTTCTCCTGATGTCCCCAACTCTTTCCTATTGCAAAATAGACAGAAATGAGCTCATATATGTGGCCATTTTTGCTCCTTTCCACAAATGTTCACTCCTCACAATATACCACACATTAGCCCTACCTTTCTCCTAGCATTTGTTTGTCTTAAAACACTTCCACTCATTTTTCTATCTTTAGTGCATATTTTGTCAATATGTACAAATTCATATTTTTTGCCATTTATGTACACCTTGCAATTGCTCATTGATTTTTTTCTGTCAAACACAACTACTTTGATCATACATTAATACATTAATTTTTAGATCCATGCTTCTTGTTGCCTCATGCAACCTATCTAACATTCACCACAAATCATACAGGTTCTCAGTCGACAATACGGAATCTTCCACGTATAAATGCACACGTTCACATTGCCAGTCAACCCAGCTCTAACTTCACCACAAGCATTCCTGTAAAAAGAAAAGTTTCGAAAATAAAAAAGTTAAAATACAAAATTGCAACACAAAGGGGAGCACAATGGGGGGAGGAGGACAACAGGGAAAGTTTAAAAAGTGACATAAAAACACACACCCAAAATAAACATAGGAAAAGAAAGGGAGGGAGTAAGGGAGGGAGGGAGGGAGGGAAATGAAATGAAAATCAGTATCAGACCTGCCTCAGCTTGAACGTCTAAGTAGGAACGATCCTTAACTCCATTTGTTGAGAAAGGTATAATTTACTAGAAGTCAAGTGAATTACAGTTAATAGATCACCAGAACTCCCCATATCTAATTTTCCCCTCCCTTAGTTGCCTCCCATCATTGATCCCCATAAGGCTCCATTCCAAGCTACTTGGCCTTGAAGCCCGTCTCAGAGTGATACAGTGAAGTTTTGTTTCCCTAGAAGCATCCCCCTTCCCATGCATCCCCCCTTGAGTTCATGGCAGCTGATACTGAGTGGTTGCGTAGCACAAGCGTGAGGTGACTTTTTCACCTCAGTCCTTTTTCACAATCAGTCCTTTTTCAGGTTATTCTGTTCAGCATCACTCACACAGTGGTAAACTCTGCCTCCTGGAAAATCCCTTGTTTCCCAATACTTTCGTAATTTTCAGACATCCCAAGACCAAAGAAACGCCTGACTGAGCTGATGACCAAAACAGCTTTGGAAGAACCACCTGAGGAAGTGGGTGGCCGCTGGGCTTCAGCATCCAAAGAGTGGAGATTGAAGTTTCTGCGCAGTCCACTGGAAGTGTTACCTACCATGGATGGAAAGAGAGCAAGAGCGATCCAGTTAGCTGTCAACAGGTTGGAAGTACGATCTCAAACTTTTTCCTTTCTGGGCCTTCAACCCTCTTAACTTTCCCCTTGTCCTTCATTTATCCCTTTAAGGTTGGCAACAATCTCTGCACTGCTGCCTTTTTAGCAATAAGTTAAATATAGTTTTATTTTCCCACTCTAATTAGAAGTATCAGGGTAACTGCCTGCACTCTGCTTAAAAGGGAGAGTCTCAGGAAGCCATTATATGTGCCTCCAATGATTCATGTTCTGTGTAGCATTGTGGAAAGAACTCTGTTTTGTTTTGTATTGATACCTGTGATATGAGGGTATCCTGATAATAAAGCTGATTACCCAATCAACATCTAGGAGGAGAATTGGCTAAGACTTTATTTGTAACTTTTTTTTTGTTAAGACTCCATAGCACCTTAAGGTGGGCTCCCATCCCATTCACACTTCCTTGAATGCTGTTTAAAATATGGGGGTTACCCGAATGTTCAGATGGTTTATAGAATGGTCATCCTAACATTGTCCTCTGTTACAGGGGGCAGGAGATTCCGTGAAAGCAGTTCCCACTGGAGAAATCGAGGAACTAAGGTCTGGCCTGATTTTTAGCAGCATTGGATACAAAAGCCTCCCAATAGATCCTGCAGTACCCTTTGACAGCAAACGAGGTGTCATTCCCAACAATTCAGGCAGAGTTCTTGGGGCACCAGGTTAGTAGAACTCGTGCTGTGCCATGTAGTAGAAATTGGTGTGATAAAGACAATGGGGAATCGGAGAGTTTGGCTACAAGGCTGAACGATGAATGGCCAGCGTGAATTATTGGGACTCAGATACACACCTATACTATCCACTAAAAAAGAAGACGAATTTAGTTTTTCCAGACTTCATCTTGTATAGTGCAAGTATAATTGAATGGTCTTCTTCCTGGCATTAGCAGGAGACTTTGAATGAATGTACCACAAGAAGTTAAGCAGATTCCTGGCCATTGTTTGGATCTGTTCAAAATAAAGCACTGAGTCTCAACTGCCTGGTTGGGCATTGTGTTTTTCAGGGCTCTATTGCAGTGGCTGGGTAAAGAGGGGACCCACAGGTGTAATCATCACGACTATGAATGACAGCTTTGACACAGCCCAGTCTGTGCTGGAAGACCTGCAGTCTGGTGCCTTGCAGCTCTCCAGTGCCAAAGAAGGCTTTGATTTAGTGAGCCAGATCCTTCAATCCCGAGGTGTGTATGTGACATATTTTACAATTGCCTCTTAGTCTTACTAATAACCTGTTTTCCAATCTTTTTCTTACGTGTTTATTTAATTTTTATCTTCAAAGATAAAACACAAAACAAAGAGAAAGAGAAAACAAACTAACAAACATCTGACACCAAAAAAAAATGTAGAAAAAAAACAGATATTAACTACATCATTGATAACTAATATTAAACATAAAAAATCCACCCCACTGAATGCTGACAAAATACAACAAAAATCTGATGTATTCTCCTCCCCGCACATAATAAATCTGCAAACAGTTATAAACTTTCCCATCTATATTTTTTAAAAAATATATTTTTTTGTAAAAAGTTTTTCTTTATTTTTTACACATACACAAACACAAACATACAATGTATTTTTGCTGATCAGAGTATTTGGCCGGTTAACAAATTTAAACAATTTTTAATCTTTACAACTAAAATTACCATTTCTATACCTCCTTTTTGCCATAGTGTTCATTTTCATCTGTTTTTTACCAACTTTACCCTTCATTTTCATATCTAATTTTAACCAAATTCCAATTTTCCTTTCTATTCTATATTAAACCCCATCTTATTGCCATCTGTTTTTATATCCATCATTGGAATAATGAATTTTATGATGTTACAATTGTTCAATTCTTATAGGAATAGTGAGCCCACTTGTTTTATAACTTACATTTTTTAAAGTAATACAATCTAACATTTTAATATATTCAGTTACTTATATAGGTATCTTTTCTATTCATATATTCAAACACTTAAAAAAAGGGGGGGAAAAGAATATAAACATGGCTATTCCAATTAGTTCCATTTTCATACATCAAATAATTTCCCCATATGTTCCTCCGAACCACATTTTAATCATTTTTACTTTTATCACAATGTACCATTAAAAATATTTCATCTATTACAATTTCTTTAATTAAATTTAAAAATATTCTGACTTTTATCCTCCACTTCCTTTCCCTATGTATTGTTTCAAATCCTCACTTAATCATTTTTATAAACACCACCATAAACCATTAACAATATTTCAATTTTTACATTTTAAACTTATTCATATTTCTCAAAAAAGAGAAAAAACCAAAACTGATCATTATCTAGATTTCAAAAATATAAATGATAATATTCCAATTATTGTACAATTTATTTTCATCGTCATATACTTTACCATTATTTCTTGCTACAATTCACATTTCAGTTTAATATATTTTTAAAAATATTATATTACATAAACAGATGTCCCTTATGTGGAAAATTAATTGTCTAGTAATTGAATTGATCCAATGTCTGTTTACTATACACATGTAAAAAACAACAGTTAACAGGTAAAAGGTAAAACTAATCTTCAAAATCCCTCTGTTAACCATCTGTTATTGTATATAACATGTGGAACGTCCACAAACGACTTCCACTCTCTTATAAACTTGCCCAATCCATTGTTTCTAATCAAAGCAGCTAATTTTGCCTTCTCTGCCAATTCAGTTAATTTTAAAATCCACCCTTCAACAGCCGGCATCCCCTTTTCCTTCCAATGCTTAGCATAAACAATCCCGTTTTCCAATCTCATCAACTTTAAGGTGTGCAGATGTCAACTCCCAGAATCCCTCAGCCAAGGTTGGGAAATCTTGCTCTTATGCACAGTTGAGGAATTTGTGGCCAGCAGAATGTTACTAAAATAAACCATTAAGTAGCCTTCAATATTATTATTATTATTATTATTATTATTTATTAAATTTATATATTGCCCTACTCCCGAGGGACTCAGGGCGGTGAACAGCCAAAATAAAATACATGCAATACAAATATTAAAAACATTTAAAATATATTAAATATTATGGCCCCAAAAACAAATTAAAACCAATTTTAAAACCCAATTTAAAATTTAAAACAATTTAAGGGAGGTTAGGCCAGGCCAGCCTGCTGGAAAAGGAATGCTTTAAGGGCACGCGCGCAGATCTGGGATGTTCCGTATCTCTGGGGGGAGCTCGTTCCAAATGGTAGGTGCCCCCACAGAGAAGACTCTCCCTCTGGGGGCCGCCAGCCGACATTGTTTGGCCGACGGCACCCTGAGAAGTCCCTCTCTATGGGAGCGTACTGGTCTGTGAGAGGCTACTGGTGGCAGAAGCGGTCTCGTAAGTACCCTGGCCCTAAGCCATGGAGCGCTCTAAAGGTGGTAGCCAAGACCTTGAAGCGCACCCGGAAGACCACTGGGAGCCAGTGCAGCTCGCGCAGGAGAGGTGTCACATGGGAGCGCCACGTCGCACCCATAACCACCCGCGCGGCCGCATTCTGGACCAGCTGGACCCTCTGGATGCTCCTCAAGGGGAGCCCCATGTAGAGAACATTGCAGTAGTCTAGGTGGGAAATGACGAGGGCATGAGTGACCGTGTTTAGCGAGTCCCGATCCAGAAAGGGACACAACTGGCGAATCAGGCGAACCTGATAAAAGGCCCCCCCGGCCATAGCCGTCAAGTGCTCTTCTAAAGACAGCTGTGAATCCAGGAGGACACCCAAGTTGCGAGCCCCTTCTGTGGCGGCCAACGACTCACCCCCAATAGTCAGTGATGGTGCCAACTGACTATACTGGGATGTCAGAAACCACAGCCACTCGGTCTTGGATGGGTTGAGCCTGAGTCTGTTCCTCCCCATCCAGATCTGCACAGCCTCCAGGCACCGGAACATCACTTCAAGGGCGTCATTGGGGTGATCCGGGGTGGAGATGTACAGCTGAGTGTCATCAGTGTACAGATGGTACTTCACCCCAAAACCATGGATGATCTCGCCCAGTGGCTTCGCATAAATATTGAACAAAAGGGTGAGAGAATCGACCCTTGTGGCACCTCACATACAAGGGGCCTCGGGGTCGACCTCAGCCCCCCTGTCAACACAGACTGCGACCGGTCGGAGAGAAAGGAGGAGAACCACCGTAACACGGTGCCTCCCACTCCTAACTCTTCCAACCGGTGCTGCATGATTGGTCGATGGTATCAAAAGCCGCTGAGAGGTCTAATAGGACCAGGACAGAGGAACAGCCCCTGTCCCGAGCCCTCCAGAGATCATCAACCAACGCGACCAATGCCGTTTCTGTGTTGTACCCAGGCCTGAAGCCAGACTGGAACAGATCTAGATAAGCCAATTCCTCCAGGTACTGTGGGAGCTGTCGCGCAACCACACTCTCAACAACCTTCGCAATAAAGCGAAGGTTGGAGACCGGACGATAATTACACAACACTGCCGGGTCCAGGGAAGGCTTCTTGAGGAGCGGTCTCACCACCGCCTCTTTCAAGGCGGCGGGAAAGACACCCTCACTCAAGGAAGCATTTATAATCCCCTGGAGCCAGCCTCGTGTCACCTCCCGGGAGGCCAGCACCAACCAGGAGGGACACGGGTCCAATAAATATGTGGCAGCGCTCAGTCTACCCAGTATCCTGCCCACGTCTTCGGGAGTCACCGAGTCAAACTCTTCCCAGATAACGTTCTCAAGACCTGCCTCCATCCTCCCCCCTGACTCTACCCAGTCAGAGTCCAGCTGTTCCTGAATCTGAGTGATTTTGTCATGCAGATACTGTACAAATTCCTTGGCTCTACCCTCCAAGGGATCCTTCCGCGCTTCCTGAAGGAGCAGGGAGCGGGTCACCCTAAACAGGGCGGCTGGGTGATTATCTGATGACGCAATAAGAGCGGAAAAATAGTTATATTTTGCCGCTTTTATCGCCACCAGGTAGGTCTTAATATGAGACCTTACCAGTGTTCGGTCAGATTCAGAACGGCTGGCCCTCCAACCGCTCTCTAGGCGTCTTTTCCGACGTTTAATCTCCCTCAGCTCCTCAGTAAACCAAGGAGCCAAGAGAGATCAGTGCCAAGTCAGAGGCCGCAAAGGCACAACCCGATCCAAAGCTCCAGCAGCCGCCCTATCCCAGGCGGCTACCAGGTCTTCAGTCGAGCCATGAGCCAGAGCCTCAGGAAATGGCCCAAGCTCCGTCTGGAAACGATCCGGATCTATCAGGCGCCTGGGGCGGAACCACCTCGTCGGATCCGCCTTCCTGCGGCGGGGTGTAGCAGTTCGAAGGTCAAAGCGAAGGAGAGAATGATCTGACCATGACAAGGGTTCGATTTCTATATCCCCTATATCAGGATCATTCAACCACTGACCAGAGACAAAAACTAGATCGAGAGTGTTTCCCCCCGTGTGAGTAGGGCCATGCACTAACTGGGTCAGGTCCGTAGCCGTCATGGAAGCCATGAACTCCCGTGCTGCTTCAGACGTTTCGCCGATGGATGGCAGATTAAAATCCCCCATGACCATAAGCCTGGGGATATCAACCGCCACCCCGGCTATGATGTTGAGCAGCTCAGGCAGGGCCGCTGCCATGTGGCAGGGAGCCAGGTACGTGATCCTGCACCCCATGGCCCCACTTCACCAGGAGGGACTCACATCCGGCAATCTGAGGAAAAGTGGTCTCCCTCGGACCAAGACCTTCTTTTATAACAACCGCCACCCCCCCCGCCCCTACCCTGCGACCTTGGCTGATGAAATGCGCGGAAACTGGGTGGGCACATTTCAACGAGGGGGACCCCCCCTCTTGGCCCAACCAGGTCTCCGTGATACCTGCCAGATCCGCTCCCCCCTTATGAACAAGATCACAAATGAGGGGGGCAATATTGTCCCTGCCAGTGGAAGCTCCTGAGTTTATACAACAACTGGAATGTGACAAGTTCCCCACTTTGTATCAGTATTTTTTGATGAGTGGGAATACCCCAGCTAAGAAATGTATTTTAATGAACTGCAAAACTGAGTGGCACCATGTTTGCATGGCTATCTTCAATTCGCTTATCTAGAACCCAAATCCCTATCTTAAATGTTTTGGCAGGATCTCCCAGTGTTGTGACAAATGTCTTTGCACTCTTAGACTGTGCTCACTGTAACACTTTCAGGTTGTTTACTTTTTATTGTTGAATTGATATTGAAAGTGGGATCCCCCCCCCCCCCCAAGTTGTTTTGGGAACTTTTGTGGTTTCTTGAGTCTTAGAACTGATCTCTCCAGATTTTGCCTCTTTGTCTCAAGGAAACATACCTGCATGAGGACCCATCTTCCCAAATGTCGTCTCCAGGCTTTGCTAGTCTCTTCAGCTGCCTGTTCAGATAAAGGGGTTGGGGAAGGAAGGGGGATATAAACAGAATATTGGACAGGAATGTGATTCATGTGAGATTTTTCTAATGACAAGGTATTTTGGCTTTTTGACAGTTCCCCCCCTCCCCCGCTTTTATGTACTTATGCTTATGAAAATCTTTGCTTGAACCTCTTATGCCGAAGTAGCTCCTGAGATTGTAGGCTGCAATCTTAAATAAACATTATAGGGATTAAGTCCCTTGCCTCTGTGGAGTTTATTTATTTCTGCAGATTTGCATAATATCCAGAGATTCGAATACTACAGGGACAAAGGGGTCCCTCAGAGCACACAGTTGATATTGCTACCTAGGTGAAAGCAATTGGCAACGCCAGGGACTCCTTGGCACATGACAGATTTTCTATCCAAGTCTTTATTTCCTTGCCTTTTTTTTTTTTTTTTTTTGCTATATAGGAGGGCACAGAAGTGGTGTATTACTGTGAGAACTAGATCTATATAAAGCAGCGGTTTTGATAGGCTTAGAAATGTAAGCAGATTGTCCTCCAGAGAACCCCGGGTTTGATGATTTCACAGAGACATGTGAAACCTGGAAAAGGCTCAGAGGAATAGAGGAATCTCTTTTTACGATGTGGTTGAATTTGAATCAGCTTTTGCTGTGGCCCTTTCCTAGTATATCTGGGAACACATTTTAAAGCCCAACTGGGTTTTTTTTATTGTCATTTTATTTAAATGCTTTCAATTAGTGTGTTCCCTCTAAATTGATTCAAAATGTTTAAATGAACCAAAGGCAATTTGTCCCTGAAGATAGAGTGATGCTATTAGAAGAAACTTCCCAGAAACGGCTAAGTAATCTGATTTGACTGGGACTTTTGAGTCTGCCTAGTCCTTTGTGCGGAGAGTGTGTCTTTAATTCAGAATTTGATTCAGAGGAAGCCTTGGCACATCTGAGGGCTTCTGAGATTTTTGTGTGTGTATCTGTGGTTAATTTGGATTTTGATCTGTACTTCCCCTTTCTCTGCCAATTAATAGGGGTCCACCCTGTTTCCTTTTCGGATTGGGAGAAGATTGATGCTATTGAAGTGACACGAGGCAAATTGGCCGGAAAATCTCGGGAGAAAATAGTCGATCAGGAGGAAATGCTAGAATTGATTGGACAATGAGACTGGATTTGCCCAAGATTATTAACACAATGCTCCTGCACAATTCAAAGGTTGCAACAGATTGTGCAGTTCCCTTTCATTGCTCGACGGATATACCACTAACAATATCTGATGGTTTTGAATGTCTACATTGGTTGGGGGTACCACAAGCTTGTTGCTGTCCCAAGCAATGGATTTCATCTATAGTCTGGTGCATCCATTGTGTTTTTTGAACTGGGGAGCTCTCTGTTACTCTGAAGATGCTCTAGGCAGCTCCCAAACAGGAGCAGTTCTCTCTTTAGTTTGATCCCTGTAGAAAAGGGGAGGAGGAGCAGATAAAGTCTTTTGGGATTTCATTTTCAGGGATTTATCAACTGGTGTAAGTGCCTTATCTGCCTTTGCAAAGATTTGAGGTTTGTTTTCTAGGCTAGAGTGGGGATTGAGAGTGGTGGTCCTGTTTTGTTTTATTCCGATCTCAACTCCACATATACAAACCAGTTGAAGAAACTTCTGGACATGATTTCCACCACAATTCCTCTTGTCATTGCATTTCTACTGGACTTTTGTCATTAGATCTGATGCCAGGACAGCCTTTGTAGAAGAATCACAATTAAATTCACACAACATTCCACACGAGTTTGTCAGCCTTACAAACGCTTGAAGTAAATTAAATAAATGAATACAATTTGTAGGTTTCTTTGAATATTCTGGATGTAAAGGAAAAATCAGTGTTACTCTACAGCCAGGATGGCGAACCTATGGACACGTGCCACAGGTAGCACACATAGCCATATCAGTGGGCACATGAGCTCAGCTCTGCTGATTTTCAGGCCTTCTGGTCCCACCAGAAGTAGGGAAACAGGCTGTTTGCTGCCTCCGGAGGGCCTCGCGGGGTGGTGGGGAAGGCCCGTTTTTTGCTGTCCCCAGCCTCCAAAGCCTCTTGGAGTCTGTGGAGGGCGAAAACAGCCTTCCCTAACCCCCCAGAGGTCCTCCAGAGGCCAGAAGCAGCCCATTTGCCAACTTCTGGTGGGACAGGAAGTTGGTGAACGGGCTGTTTTCGGCCTCCGTAGGACTTCCAGGGGGGTGAGGAGAGCCGTTTTCGGCCTCCCCAGACTCCTAGAAAGGCTCTGGATTCAGGTAAAAGAGAAAAACAGGCCTACTGGGCCATTGCGTGCCAGGAGAGGGGGGAATGGGGAGGGGTCATGTACGCATGCGCGGGGGCGGAGCACATAGATTTATGGGTGTGTGTGACCCCCCTTCCCCTCAGCACGCGATGGCAAAAAGGTTAGCCATCACTGCTCTAGAGGAAAGGGGGAGATAAATTTGGACTTGATATTCATGAGGATTAAGTCAGAGAGGAAAGGCAATATCAGTCACTTTTCTTATTAGCTCAGGAATTCTTTCCTGCTCACATCCTGACTTTGCTGTCCAATTGTGTATTGTATAATCATTTTTAAAAATAAAGCTCTTTCTCAAATGGTGAACCTGGGTCAGCAGTCTAGACTTCAGTTTGTTGCCAATCATAAATCTTTTAGTCACAACATATGCTGTTTATTCTACTCTTGCAATTTAAGGAGATAGAAAATGCAGAGCTGGGCTTCCACACAGTTGACTGATTCTTGCCAGATTCCTGTGCACACTAATTTTTGATAAGTTCTGGGAAATCAAAGGAAATAGCTTCTTTTTTCTAGAAGTTCAAACTAAAGTTGGGTTACTGTTAACAGATAAAGTAGCATACATGTGCATGTAATAAGTTCAGTCCTAAGGAATAGCATAAAAGAAAATTCAATGAACTATAGCCGAGCCAACCAGTCCATTCCACTACTGCAAATATAAATATAAAAGTCGTAAAAGTTTTGGAATGTAACCGAAAAGAGTATGGTTTCATATCTTTCCCCACTTCTTCTTTGTCTAAAAAATGGTTCCACATCAAGAAGCAACCATTTCCATCTATTCTAGTTCAGCAACTTCTAAATTGCAGCAATTACGACATGGCAGGATATTTTTTATTTATTCATATTGGAAATTCAATTTGAGATTAATCCTCATGCTGGAAGCAGTATCAAGAGCAGAAAGGCAGTCTTTTGGGCCTCCAACTTTGCACTTTTGAGATAGTTGAATATCATATAAATCTACTCAATGTACTTAAAACCTTTGAACTGCCCTTATATTACTAGTTGGGGCCCTCTGGCCATCCAAAAACCTGGGTGCCCTCTCCTTCCAAGATGAAATTCCTATGGTCCATGAACTTTCTTGTTCTGAATGTTCAATAGGTGGCGCCATGAGGCCACACTATTACTTACAGCCAGCAAGAAAGTTAGATGGCTTCTAAAAGTTTGAGGGAATTTCTGAAGTTTACTTAAAAATCTGCCTTCCTGCAACCTGATGTCCTCCAGATGTCTTGGACTTCTAACTTCTATAATCTCTTGCTAGTATGATTTTTGGAACCAGGAAGGCACACGTTTGGAGGCTGATTGACCCACTATAGACTTTTGAAAAATCCAGCCCGGCTGTTAAGGGCAAAGTTTGGTCTTCAAGCTGCTTTCTGATTATAGTTCCTGATACTGGAATGAGGATTCTGCTTTCCTTATCTATTGTCATATTGATGGTGCTTCTAGCTTCCTGAATTGAAAAAACAGAGGTAAGGAAGATGAGCAAGGATCTTGAGGGATTAACGCTGGACATTTCTCCATTTGAAATTTACAGCAGAACCATATTGTCCTGATGACCTCCATCTTCCTCCTGGGTTATATGACACTCATTTCATTGTCTTCTTCTTAAACAAACTTAAGTCACCATTTTGTGTACTGAAATATAAATAGCCTCTCCCTCCTCAATTTTACATTGTTCCCTGCATACTTCAAGATGTCCCAAAAAAAAAAAATGTAATGTTTTGTCAACCATGATTTTGAAGAGAAATTTGGGTGACCTTTTGTAAGTATGACCAGGGCTGTACTTCGGAAAGCGCAGATGCTTCATGGCCCTTTGGGTCATTGACCAGGTGGCACTGCAGTAATTTCTCTTCCAGTTGCTCTTTCCTATAACATTTTGTTTCTCCAGATCCTTTCATCCCTTTACCATTCCCTTCCTCTTGTCTGTTCCTCTTTCCTTCTGCCCTGCCCTGTCCTCCTTAGCTGTGTCTTAATTGAAGAGTCTGAATCAAAATCTGATGTGTTGCATAGTTAATTTCAGAATTTTTGAAATACTCATGCTTATCATTCGGAGCCCCATGTGGGTCTTTATTTCATATTATTTTGAACAATTGAGATGGGAGCGAGATGAAGACAAGCAAACTGAGCTACGGAGGCCCAGACAAAGCCTCCAAATCCCAGAACGGTACAATAACATCAGACTCACCCCCATTCATTCTGCAAACGATGCATATTTACCCGCTGGCAGATGATGTGTTGAAGGGGATGACGGTAAAACCAGAGGATAAAGCTGATCATCCTGCCTGTAGCAATGTGCAAATCCCCCAAATCGGAATTATATAATTTCATAGGGAATCATAAATGATGTAACTCAGGCAAGATAGGATTGAGGTTCTGCACAGCCAAGTTTATGATGGGATGTTTTACTGCCAATGCAAGGAAGGCTGGATAATATTTTAACCCAGTAGGAAGGAAAGGGCCATAAAGAATTGATTTTGTGGAACAGTTTGCCTTTGAATTGGGAAGCTTCTTGAGCTTGTTCTGGATGCATAATAGCCATGAAAGCAATGGTTTCTATGTCCCCAAATCTATGGATTTTAACTATTCAGTAATAATGGCTGTATTGGAAAGATAATTCTTTTGAGGAATTGGAAAAGTAGTCTTTATTCCTGAAATTAAAGATTGGATTTAAAATATTTTTATCTGTTTTGGAAAAGCAATTTTAACTACGGATAAAGAATAATGCAATATGTTTCCCTTTGGCATAGATTTTATATCCTACAAGAATAGGGTATTATTTGTTTTCTTTAATCTAGAATGTTTAAAATGTGGTTTACTATTTGATGGATATGTGATATGTTTAGATAATCCTTTCTTTTTTCTTTTTCTGTATATCTTTTTGTAAACCTTGTTACGATAAAAAAAAAACCTTATTAAAAAGCAAATTCATTTCAAAGGCAAATGTGAATTCCAATTTCATATGTGCTCCCTTTCTTGTCATTTTTCTTACTTGGCTATAAAGAAGGCAGTTGCTACTTGTCGAGAAGCCAGAATGGGTGGCTTCATCAGCATGTTCTGCCAGAATCAGACAACTCACATTATGTCATGGCTGAACCTCTTCAGCGTGGCAATAAACAAACTTCCATTTCCATCTGGATCTCCAACAAAGGAGTGTTTGCTATACACCCGTGGTCTCTTTGTACAATGCTCAACTGGTTTGCAAGCAAAAGACTTGGCTTCTGTGGCTTCTGTGTGTCTATTCTTTGATTATCAGTACAAGGCTGGTGACAGAACACATCCCTCTACCTTTGCATTCTCTCTCCTCCTCCCCCCAGTTTACACATAAAGCATTTTTTAAATTTTTTTCCTAGTGGGGCTTCTCAAAATAATATTTCATGTGTGCTCACAAGCTTCCAGTCTTTTCCGGGGACGGGGGGGGGGGGAATGAATGGATAATGGGTGGATATTTTCCGCACAAGGAATTCTTCTCCTTGTTCCTGCCTAAAGATATTCATCTGTCTTTTAAATCTGATCAAAGCCAGCGGGCTGGTGTTGTCATCATGATATAATTAGTTATACAACTTGTACATCTGCTTATCTTATATACAGATAGCCCTTGACGTATGACCACAATTGAGCCCCAAATTTCTGTTTCTAAGCAAGACAGTTGTTAAGTGAGTGTTGCCCCATTTTACAACCTTTATTGCCACACTTGTTACAGGCAAATGAATCCCTGCGGTTTGTTAAGTAATACGCTTGTAAAGTGAATCTGTCTTCCCCATTGATTTTGCTTGTCACAAAATGTGATCACATGTCTCTGGAACCGTCGTAAATACATGCCAGTTGCCAAGCTTCTGAATGTTGATCATGTGATCAAGGGAATGCTGCAACAGTAGTTAAATACGAAAAATGGTCATATGTTTCTTTTTTTTCATTGCCGTTGTAACTTTGGTCACTAAAAGAAAGGTTGCAGGTCGAGGACTACCTGTACAGCTATCCTAGGCAGCCCATAATAAAAAAGCAATAAAAACAATCATGTCCACCCTGTTCAACTTCCCAATCATAGGCATTTTTTTGAAATTGCTTCCATTTGCAAATATGGACTGATGGGCTGCCTCATGCAGATGGTTGACCACTGTGAGAAGAGACTGCTGGACCAAATGGGCCGGGGTGTGTGTGAAATGCTCCTGGTTCAGACCGGATCACCTGATCCGGTAGCGATGGCAGTGGGTGGTTCGGAGAACCGGTAGCAAAAATCCCTGCCCCCCTCCCCCACCATGCCCAGCTGAGCTGCACGATCATCAGAGGCTTTTTTAAAAAAACTTTTAAAAGCATTTTTTCTACAACCTCTTCCGACAAAAAAATGCTTTTAAAAGTTAAAAAAAAAAAGCCTCTGATGATTGCGCGGCTCAGCTGGGATCGTCAGAGGCTTTTCAAAGCATTTTTTTCTGCAACCTCTTGGCCGAAGAGGTGGTAAAAAAAATGCTTTGAAAAGTCTCTGACGATCCCAGCTGAGTTGCCTGATTGTCAGAGAGGCATTTTTAAAAAAGCCTCTCTGACGATCCCAGCTGAGTTCCCTGATCGGCAGAGGCTTTTCAAAGCATTAGAAAAAATGCTTTGAAAAGTTTTTTTTTTTAAAAAGTTGGCCACGCCCACCCAGTCACATTACCCCACCACCACCAAGCCACGCCCACAGAACCGGTAGTAACAAATTTTACATTTCACCCCTGGCCAGGGGTTTGACTCTGATCCATGGAGAAGAAGTTGGGAAGTCTCATGACAGAGGATATGTTTTGCATACATTAGCCCAGGTTCACTCCTCAACAACCCTAGATGACAAGCCGAAAAAACTCCTGCTTGAAACCAAGAGAGTGGAGATCAAGTCAGTCCTGAGAGTATAGTATATCAGTCTTTCCCAAGCCAGGCAACTTCCAGATGTGTAAACTGCGATGCCCAGATCTCAGCCAAAAGGCAGCTTCTGAAGCCTGAAAGCCAGCCTCCTGACTGATGTGTAAATCCTTCCGTATGGCAAATGTGTTCTTCTGCAAAATAGAGGCACCTCATTAAAGAGCTCAGAAGGAACTTGTTTTTGTGCCGTTGGTTCTGCTTGTGTAAAAACATCAAGCCCTGCTGAACCTGAGCATGTTAATCTCCATTCATGAAGATGGCTTCCCTAAAAAAACCCCAAACCCTACGTTTATCTGACAGTGATCAAACAGCACAGCACAAGCCATTTTTAAATGTTGTTTTAGATACTTTCTCAGACACATGAAGGTCAAGAGCAACAGCTAAAGTGTAATTTACTGCTATGAATTTCTCCTTGCACGCATTTGGTGCACTTTGGAGATACACAGCTGCCCCATAAAGAATTACATAGCCTTGAGAACAGAGATTAAGAAAGATAGATCTGTAAGACATTAGAATACTCTTCTTAAAAAGTCTACATTTCCCAATTGAGATAAAGTTTTTACTGCTTAAAAGCATCAGCACCAATGCAAGCTTGTATTTCTTTAATTTGGTTGAATGCTCTAAGAATTGAATGCTCTAAGTATTATTAAGTGTACAGTATATGCTGCCTTTCACCATGTACTGTATGAAACACTGTAAAAGAAAAGCTCTTTAAAAAAACATGCAATAATGTAAAACTGGAGTTAAAAGGCTCTGGGTCTTCTTTTACCCAATGTGTGCACTCCTAATCTTTAGCCACCCCTATAAAGTCCCAGGTGGGTTAAGTAGATCTCAAGGGAAATAATATCCCGTCCCAGCAGGTCGTTTGAAAGCAGAAAAGAATGGGAGAAACTATAAATGGATATAAACTTGTAACCGTTTCTCCAGTGAGACTGTCCTCTTCTCATTCCCAGCTCATAATTGAGACAGCTTGGAGTCATTTTGAGCTGCAGCCGTGTTAAAAGTAGTGTTTTCCCCACTATCCAAGGACAATCTCAACGTAAATGAAATTCTTTAGTTTTCGTTACTTTGGTGGGAGGTGCCTACAGAAGCTTGATACAGAAAAAGGATCGACATTAGGGGTAGCATGTTTCATGTCTGTCCTTCTGACTCAAGGATAGAAAGAAGGCAGTTTGAATCAGCTCTGAGGGTTACCGTGCTGCTATCTATTGTGGGTGCAAACCATACGCAGCAGAAAGTACACCCTACTTGGTAATCTAACACGTTGTTGTTATCTCCTGTTATTAACCCTGGTGCTTCTTGGAAGGCAGAGGGTATGACAGAGGATTGGCCTTCTGGTACTTTTATTGTCGCTAGGGAAATCAAGGGCAAAAGACAAACATCCAATGTGTATTTTTCCAGCAATAAGGAGAAGAACCTGAGTTTGGGCAATTATAGAGTGAGCCAGGATTGGCTTTTTCAATGAAGTACCATTTCTTAAAACCTCAAAAATTCCCCCAGATGGGCACGTCTTCTCCATTCTGGAGGAAGATTGAGCTTTGAAATAGGCACTTAAATTTGCAATACTATAAGACCTTGATTTTGTCCATGAATTTTTTTGTAACTCCAGTGTGGAAGGAAAAAAAGAAGAGGTCCTAAGGTTTTTTACCATATTTGTTACTCCGTCTTGATTAATTCCATTGTATCAAAGCATTGCACTAAGGCTACCGACACATTTCTATTTATGTTGGTCAAAATCCTTACATAAGAGCTTCCCAAAACCAGTATTTCACCTTCAATGCTGCCGCATTCTGTACCTTCCTTAACAATATAACACATGAGATTTCAGTTTTAATATCAGACTGTTGTCATAAGCTCCATTTCTCTGCTATAATTCTGTCTTGCTATAAGTTTTTGAGAAAGCAACTATTAAATTGCTGAAATTCCACACATGATCCAGAGCAGAGGGTATGCAACCTATATTTCCCAGTGCACACAATATGACAAACACACACAGATACAACCTGAGGGAAAGCAGAAATACAAAAAGACACACAATTACTATATGCATCTTTGTTACATAGAGATGCCTCCTGTAGCCACTGCTGGTAAAAATGTTGGAAAGAATTCTGGAAGCCATGGAATTTTGTTTCCCTCTCTTATTATGTTTGCCAAACCAATGAACTCAGTAGAACAGTTCTCTGAAAACAGAAGTGGACCAAATTTAATTAGCTCTGCCTTACTGCTTTCAAATAAAAATCAGAAATATTCACCAACTCTTTTGGCGAGAGGCAACCCAACCAGTTGCTATTAACTGAAATCCATGGGCAACCATGATCTCTCCAAGCTACATTACAGCTATCACTCAATATTTCTAAACTTTTAATAGAAGGTGTTGTGCATGTTTTCGTTTTCTTTTTTTTGTACTTGAGTTCCAGAAATTACCTGCTCTTCATTTGTGGGGAAGAAGGGCAAAGGAAGTTTCCTGGTGGATCCCCTTAAAGGCTTCTCCTATATATATTTATCTTTACCATGGCAGGAGAGAGGATTACTTTCATCAGTTTTTTTCATCCATCAGATGTCAAATGTTTCTGCCTCAATACTGCAGAGTTTTCTTTGAGCCAGGACCTGACAAGTCAATGGTTTCAAAAGATAACACAGACCTGGCTTTGTTTGTTGTTTGTTTAATCAGGCTTTGGCTAGGAAATCCTGTTTGGATAGCCCCAGCCTATTTTAATACACTACAGTCAACAACCTACAGTTACCTTGAGGTCTACATAGGATAGTGACCACAATCAGACTTCGGTGGCTTCATGGCAAAAGCACTAGACTCCTAGCCAGAAATTGTGAAATCCCATTTAGACAAGGTTGATTGTATTTGGTCAGTCAGTCGGTCAGTCAGTCGTCATCTCCCAATGATCCTTAGCCAGCCATTTTCTTTTATGGGGGCCTCAGATAAACTTTAGACCTGTATTTTGAGTGCAGAAAGAAGACAAAAGAAATAGGATAAGAAACATCCCAAAGTGCACTTGAAACTCTGGCTCAACAATACTTGGCATAGCTGGCCCAGGAATCAAGTATAATACAGGCAACCACAAACCAAATACAAACAACAAACCAAAGCAACAACTCTACAAGCATAATTTGAACACATGCTCAACTCAGTTAATAACACCCACTTAATTGAAACTGATTAAACAATAACAACAATATAGCAGCCATTTTCCTGTAGTGCAGTATATCGCTTAATGGAGAGGGGAGAGAATAAAAATACCCTAGATCCTGATGCACCCTTGATAGTGCCAAAATCGCCCGTTCTCCAAAGCAAATGCCCATTTTATTAGCTGACTCCAAAGTCTGCCATTTCCTTCCCATTGCGTTTTCTAAAGATGTTGCTCTGTGGAAGAGCAACAAATGGTTGGTGTTCCCTGACTGCTTAACTTCCTAACCTCTTCATTGTCTGCATTTTTTTTTCATCAACATATGCCTGGTGCTATCCCAGGAGTCAGATTGCTTGGTTTCTTGGCTATTTTAACGCTTAGGAGAGCTGGGAGAATGGAGGTTCCAATCTCCATTTTGGACTAGGATGTGCATCAGGGTGATTCAAATGTAAACGGAAAAGGGAAGCGGCAAGCCCTTTCTTTCAAAAGTGATCTGTTTAATTAAATCGTAGAAACAAATTTGCTAGATTACCCCCATCTGCTGGGGTGACATCCCACTTTAAAAGTTCCCTGACATTAACTTCCATGAATCATCAAGCCAGCAGCCGGTTGGTGCATGGCTTCATGGTCCTTTGTTTAATGGCCCTTCATCCGACGAACAGATGGCTTTGAAGGCTGCTGGCTCCAGAGGCTCCATTCCACTGCCAAGTTGGCCTGTGTGCAAGACCTGCCAAGGCTCTTGGAAAAGTGAGTAGAGTTGGAAAAGAAAAGAGCATTGCTTAGACCTCATTTCTGCTATTTAACAACTCAAGGACTACATGGCTTGGGTTCACATTTGACACCAAGCCTAAATGGGATTTGTTTGGTTTGGGTTTAGCAAATTGTAATGGCATATCCATTTGGTTTGTCAGATTTATGGCCTGACATGTTGCCAAACCAACCAACTGTAGCTTTGTCAATAATCTATGGGAAAACTAACAGTGGTTTAATGTTGAGGTGTGGAACTCTGCAGGGAGAAAAAAAAAGAGGACACACACATCGCTTAAACCTATTATATCAGGGGTGTCAAACTGGTGGCCCATGGGCCGGATGTGTCACACGCAGACCACGCCCATCCCAGCTCCACGAATGGAGAAAACATTGCAAAAGGTCACGTGAAGCCGTGGGTTTGACACCTGTGTATTACATCCTAAAGAGATCTAGGCAATAAATTGCAAAATATGTTTTTTTTCCCCTTAGTATTAAAAATCCATTCCTTTATCTTGGCACAAATGTATAAAACCAAGCAGCAAGTTTCTAGCTTTGGTGTCACTTTTGAAGTGCCTAATAGCAGCAAAACGAGCTTTCAGAAATAGTAGTGGCCGGGCGATAGTACTCAATAGGTGGCCCGTGTATCAGAGATAGTACTCAACTGGATGAGATGTAGGGTAATCACTGAAGCTTTAAGTCTTTAGAAGTTATAAATATAATAACTGTCTGGAAACCTAGACATGTTCGGGGTTTTTTAAAGTAAGCTTTTTGTTTCTACAATGATCGAACCTGGATGGAGTGATGATGGGACTTAAGATACATAAGGCTGCTACCTAGCCCCTTGAACTTTTTTCTAACCTCATTTCATTCTTGTTCTCAACACAAATACAGGCTGATCTCCCAATCTTTCTTCTGTGGCAAACAGCATGGTAATTTAAAGATTGCTTGGGAGCACCATCATTTGCAAGCACTGATGATAGCAGGTATCTGTATGCAAAATACTTTATCTCTCTCTTCACAGTTGATTGCTGCTATTTTTTTTTTCTGCTCTGACTTAAGTAAATAGCACTAAGCCCATCCTTATTGATCTCTGTGTATCTCCTCTTGTCTCATCTCTCTCTCTCTTTCTCTCTTATGTTTTCTGAGACCAGAATCCATGTACCTTTGTGCCCTGCTCTAGTCAAATCCCTTACACCTTAACATTTCTCATTCTTCAGGATTGTTTGCTGCAATCATCTTTTTCCTCTTTGTTTTCGGTTTGTCTGTTGCACTTACTCACATTCTCTGAATTCAAATTATATGTGTAGAGTGTGTGTGGGGGTATCTTTTCCCTTTCTTTGTGTTGAATCGGGCGATGGAAGAGACAGGACACCATTCAAACAGTAACAACAGCTCTTTATTAGAATAGAATAGAATAGAATAGAATAGAATAGAATAGAATAGAATAGAATAGAATAGAATAGAATAGAATAGAATAGAATAGAA
>WNWU01000040.1:3252791-3388866 GCA_012654045.1 Ptyas mucosa | reverse complement strand
AATAGAATAGAATAGAATAGAATAGAATAGAATAGAATAGAATAGAACAGAACAGAACAGAACAGAACAGAACAGAACAGAACAGAATTCTTTATTGGCCAAGTGTGATTGGACACACAAAGAATTTGTCTTGGTGCATATGCTCCCAGTGTACATAAAAAGAAAAGATACATTCTTTAAGAATCATAAGGTACAACACTTAACGATAGTGATAGGGTACAAATAAGCAATCAAATCACATTAGGAAACAGTCAATATAAATCGTAAGGATACTAGCAACAAGGTTACAGTCATACAGTCATAAGTGGAAGGAGATGGGTGATAGGAACGATGACAAGATTAATAGTAGTGCAGACTTACTAAATACAGTGTTGAGGGAATTATTTGTTTAGTGGAGTGATGGCGCTCCAGAAGTACATCGGTGCAATCCAGCAGCCGCTTGTCCAACAGCTTGCCCATTTATAGGGAGCTGTCAGACGGGTCAGCCAATGAGGTTTGAGTATTTTCCCAACAGTTTGGCAGACCTGAGTGAAGCCTCTGCTCACTCCTATTCAATATGCAACACTTTGAGTGTACATTGCTTTGGCACAATCAGAACATATTAACAGGCCCTTCAAAACTTAAAAAGGGATCAGAACAACCAGAACCACATATCTGCAATCGCTGTATGGTAAGCTTATCAGAAAATGTCCCAAAGGTGCTTTTTTCAAGAGGCAACTGGACTTTCTGGTTTTTCTTTGAAGACGTTTTGCTTCTCATCTAAGGAGCTTCTTTAGCTCTGACTGGATGGTGGAGAATAGAAGGATTGTGCTCCTTGGAGATAGCTGGTCATTTTAGAGAGTCATTGAGGCCACATGACGGTTTAACTGTGTTGTCAGGGTCACCTAAGTAGTGCAAATGGGTGTGGACTTTTCTTGAAACTGTTGAAAGGACTGTGTTTGAACAGCCCTCTCTCAACAGAGGGGGAGAGATACTACATCATCTATCTCCAGTTTATAACACAATCCTTTCAACCTTTCCAAGAAAACTCCACACCCATTTACACTACTCAGATGACCCTGATGACATAGATAAACCTCCAAGTGGCCTCAATGACTCTTTAAAAGAATGCAAATGACCAGCTGTCTGCAAGGAGTACAATCCTTCTATTCTCCACCATCCAGTCAGAGCTGAAGAAGCTTCTAGGATGAGAAGTGAAACGTCTTCAAAGAAAAACCAGAAAGTCCAGTTGCCCCTTGAAAAAGCACCTTTGGGACAACCATGACCTGGATGACTCAGAATCTCCATAGACATTCATTGGAAAGTCTGTGCGAAACTCAGTTCAGATGAGGCTGTTTATTTTTCATAATTAAGCAGCTTATCTCTCAATTATGAGTTATTTCCTACTCTACTATCTGAGGATTTGAACTTCACAAGGTATGCTTCAGGAGAGTACTTCTCAGTCTGAAAGTGTGCCCATTTAAAAGCTTGTCAAAACTCATGCCTGCAGCTGGTGTCTAAAGCAATCTGCTCAAGAGACTGGCTAAGCAGCAGATGGACTCAGTTCTGAAAATGATTTTACAAAGGCTTCAGACTGTTTCAAGACAGATTCCCCTGGCGTGCTCTGCTTTCTTAGATCATCCTATAATGCTGTTATAACCCTATTATGGTGAGTTTAGGTTTCAGACAGTAATGCAAGAATGATCATTTTAGCCATTGTCTATCCCCTGTAGGATGAAGGCCACTTCTGCAAGTTTCCAACCTATAGAGTCCTGAGCTTTCTTTTGCCAGTTGGGCCCACAATGCTTGCTGATGTCATCGATCCACCTTGTTTTAGGTCTCTTTCATGGATACTTTTTATCAACCGGGGGGGGGGGGGGGGCGGTCCATTCTATGACTGCCTTGGTCCACCTGCCATCAGTTCTTGCTATGTGATCAGCCCATTTCCATTTCAATTCTTTTACTCTCTTGATGATATTGTATACTTTCGTTTGTTCTCTAATTCATGTGCAGGTCTTTCTATCTTGTCTTGTGATGCTGAGCATGTATCTTTCCATGGCTCTTTGAGCCACTTGTAGCTTTTGTATAGATTGTGAGATTAGTGTCCATGTTTCCCCGGCATATGTTAGAGCAGGTAGGACACACTGATTGAAATTTTCAAGTTGTTCTTGAAAATTATGCTTAGCTTGACGAATGCCTGACAACCACATTGAACATCCCATTCAATTTTCTTCATTGTATCACCTTCCATTGAGATTTGTTGGTCAAGGAATATGTAGTGGTCTACTACATCTAGTTCTTCTCCAGATATATAAAATAAATTCTTTCTTTAGTGAATTTATTAAACATAACCTGGCTCTTTTTCAGGGTTTTTTTTAAAAAGCCAAATGGTTCTCCTGCTTTGTGCTGCTCTTGCATGTGTCTTCGTAGCTCTTCTGGGTCTTGTGAGAAGAGAACAACATCATCTGCAAATTTTAAGTGATTTAAATAGGTGCCATTGATTTTTATTCCATCTTTTGCCCAGTCTAGTTTGTGAAATACTTCTTCAAGGCGGGCTGAGAAAAGGATAGAAGATATTATCCTTTGGCTGTGCATAATTTAATGTTCTCAATATTCTTTTTGCTACTATCTTGGTGAAAACCTTGTAAATGACTAAATTGGGTAATAGTTCTTTAAATCATCTTGGGCTCCTTTCTTGTGTATAAGAATCACTTCAGCATTTCCCCATGCATCAGGTATTTTTTCTTTTCTGAGGCATCTTGAGTATAGTTTTGCTAGTATCTTGTGTAAACTATGACCACCAGCTTTCAGCATTTCAACTATAACACAGTGATTTCCTGGGGGTATTGTTACTTTTGACTGATCTTGATCTTTGTATAGCTCTGAATAGAATTTTTGAATTATTTCTAACATTTCCTGTCTTGTTCTACCCTGTTTCCCCCAAAATAAGACATTCCCTGATAATAAGCCCAATCAGGCTTTTGAGCACATGGCAATGCTACAAGAGCCTTGGTAGTACAGTGGTCTAATGCACCCTGTTATTAACACCAGCTGCCTGCAATTATTGCAGGTTCGAATCTCACCAGGCTCAAGGTTGACTCAGCCTTCCATCCTTTCTAAGGTAGGTAAATTGAGGACCCAGTTTGTGGGGGGCAATAGAGCTGACTTTGTATAAATATACAAAAGTATGAAGGCTATTGCTTAGCGCATTGTAAGCCGCCCTGAGTCTCCGGAGAAGGGCGGCATATAAATCAAATTTTAAAAAAAAGATAAGGCCAAGCACTTATTTCAGGGTTCAAAAAAATATAAGACAGGGTCTTATTTTCGGGAAAACATGGTACACACAGAGCCCTCTTCACGTTTTAATGCAAAAACCTTCTTTCTTGTATTTATAAGCTTGCATTTTGCTCTATTAATCCCTTTGTTTTCTTCAATTGCCTTTTTTACAAGCTTCACATTAAACTGGGTTCTTGGATATGTGTGTGTGTATGAAAGTCTGAGTGGGACACCTCAAAGTCTCTTCAATTTTGGTGTGGTTGTATGGTTGTGAGGTCTCAATAATGGAAGTATTGCTTCAGTCAATAAAAGGAAAGTTTGTGTCCTCCAAATATTCTGGACTTCAATTCCCATCAGTTCCCATCAAGCAATACTACCAATGGCAAGAGATTGTAAGTGGTATAGTCCAAAACATTTACAGGGCATACTTATAGCTGACATAAGAGGTCAAATCTGTCCCAGTAAAAAAAGTGATCTTTTTTTTTAATATATATATATATATATAAGACAGATAGTGGGTCTCACTGGAAGAAGAAATGGAATTTAATTTCCCTCTTTCCTGAGAGAAATTTTTGCAGAAGATGGAAGGTTTAAGATCAGGCTACAGATGAAGATTCTCAAAGCCACAATGGATAAGCAATGGAGTATTAATATGATGCTCAACCCATATGTATATATGTATAAATAAACACTGTATTGCAAGCATGCCCACCAGTGTGTCTCCTTCTGAGAAAAGTAGCCACTTCAAAAATTGAACATCTTGCAGTTTGTAACCACTTCAAGAACTGGGATGTAAACATGGCCATCACCTCTCCGTCACAGTAGAGTTGCTAGCTTTATTAGTGCCTTTGTTCCTGTGCTTTTAACAGCCTGATCCAAAAACCTCTTGCTGTAAGTCATGGATCTGAAGGCATCCTTTGATCACTCCAAAAGGACAGTAAAGCATGTTTGATTTCACTGTCAAGGTGGCCACATTAAAGTGGAGAAGGTTGGCGGAGAAGGTATAAAACGCTTGTTTAAAATAATGAGAAAATGTATTCCATTTCGGGTTTTATTCCATTCATCATTTTAACAAAACTGGATGAAGGTTTTCTGATTGCATAATAAAAATTATGGTCTGTGCGTGTTTTCGTCTCCATTTCATTCCTTTTAAATAGCTGCTAAAGTATAACATTAAGACAGCTTCCCACTGTGTTTCTAATAGCTCTCTGACTGCTAGGATGTATTTCTTTTTTCTCCTGATTTAAACGTATCAGTATTTTGGGCTATCCCCAAACTGAAAGATCAATTCTTCATTCCCCCCCCACCCAAAATGATTTGTACAGATAGTCCTCAACAATCACAACTGGGACAAGAATTTTCACTGTTAAGCAAGGTGGTTTTTTTTAATTATTTGTGCCTGATTTCATGATCTTTTTGCCATAGTCGTTAAATGAATCACTGCAATTAAGGGAATTGTGTGATTAAGGGAATCCAGATTCCAACTTTGTTTGTTGAAAGCCAGATGGGAAAGTTAAAAATGTATTATTTATTTATTTATTTATTTATTTATATTATCCTGCCTATACTTATTATTTTTACAAATAACTCAAGGTGGCGGATATATCAACACACCTTCCCCCCAGGGGTGAAATCTAAAATTTGTTACTACCGGTTCTGTGGGCGTGGCTTCGTGGGGGGGATAATGTGACTGGGTGGGCGTGGCCAATTTTTTTTTTTTACTTTTAAAACCATTTTTTACATGTAAAATCATGTAAAAAAATGCTTTCGAAAGGCTCTGATGATCCCAGCTGAGTTGCCTGATCAGCAGGCAACTCAGCTGGGATCATCAGAGCCATTTAAAAGGGAAAAAAAGCTCTGCTGATCGCGCGGCTCAGCTGGGCATGGGGGCGGGGGCAGGGACTTTTGCTACCGGTTCTCCAAACTGCCCGCCACCATTGCTATCTACTCGCCCGAGCCGGTCCAAACCGGGAGCATTTCACCCCTGCTTCCCCCTTCTATTTTCTCCACAGTAATCTTTTGAGGTGGATTGGGATGAGAGAGAGAGAGAGAGAGAGAGATTGTCTCAAAGTTACCCAGCTGGGTTTCCTGAATTAAGGCGGGGCCTGGCAAAGGAGGAACATAGGATCCTGGGATGCTGCAACTCTCATAAATACATGCCTGTTGCCAAGTGCCCGAATATGGATTACATGACCATAGGGATGATGCAATGGTTGTAAGTGTGAGGACCAGCATGCCACTTTCTTCAATGTCGTCGTAGCTTCGAATGGTCACTAAATGAATGGTTTTAAGTTGAGGAGTCCCTGTATTTAAGATAGATATAAATATTGGAAAGATAATGTATATTTACGGGCAGTCAAATGAAAAACAAAGAGCCCAACATTTTGGGAGTAATAACACCACAATACACGGACATCCAACTTACCGCGTCACGTTGCCTTCATGCGATGTTTCGCAATGTTTTCCCCATTTGTGGGGCTGGGGTGGGTGTGGCCTGCAAGTGATGCATCCAGCCCGCAATTTGACACCCCTGCCATAATAGCCCTACCATCACCTGAAATTTATCCAAACAAAGCAAAAGCATTTCTTAGGGCCCCTTCATCTGCCCTTTCCTTCCTTCCTTCCTCCCTCCCTCCCTCCCTCCCTCCCTCCCTCCCTCCCTCCCTCTCTCCTCAAAATAGCATTTTCAATTTCTGATTTGCTTGTTTTCAAGACACCGGCTGAGCAATGACTGAAAAACCTTGTTTAGAAAATGGATATCACTTTTAGGATAATCAGGTACAAGACAGTACAACCGCAAATATGCTCCCCATGAATCAATCACTACTGAAGTCAATAGAATTGCTTCCTGATAGATATGTTTAAGAATGTAGTTGAAGACATGTTGAGTAATGCTTGGGGACAAGTACTTACAGAGAATTCAGCAGCAACTCCTCTAAACTTTAGAAACTGGACATTTCTGCTTCTAAATACCAAATTGATTAAATTTACAAATTAGATCACACATTGAATAAATTAAAAGGGCAAATAACAACAAAAACAGCTTCTGTGATATACCTGCTCTGCTGCTTTTGGTGATAATTTAACAACAGTTCCTCCCTGGAAAGTGACTTTAGAGGTCAATATTATATCCCATTATCATTTGTTATTTCATTGTAAATGGTATGAAGTATGCTTAAAAAATTGGTCTTTTAGTTTGTGACAGTATGATCAGTCTTGTGTCTCAGAGAAACAGGTAGAGGTCATCTTTCTGCTAAAAGCATTTGTTTAATTTGTTCTTTCCAGATAGATAGATGATAGATAGATGGATGGATGGATGGATGGATGGATGGATGGATGGATGGATGGATAGATAGATAGATAGATAGATAGATAGATAGATAGATAGATGGATGATAGACTGATGATAGACCTAGACAGACAGACACAGAGAGAGAAAGGGAGAGAGAGACAGACAGAAAGATACACACACACACACACAGAGAGAGAGAGAGAGAGAGAGAGAGAGAGAGATAGAATGAATCTCAGTTCTGCTTATAATGAAATAAGGAAAGAATGATTCTTATGTGGAAGCTTGAGTTCTCTTCAGCTGCTTTCAGCTTTGCTTCACTCTCCATCTGCAACGTGGAGATAATAGTACAGTGAGAGCTCTCCTCTCAGAAGGGTTCCGATGGCGAACAAGATGACGAGATGCAATTTTTAATGAAGGTCAATCAGATAATAAGTATCTACGATAGGGGCTTTTACAGTGAGCCACTCTTGTCCTGAATCTCATTTTCTTGCATATAGTGAGATGCTGCAAATGTTTTCATTTCTTTGCCTGAATCTTTGTCTCGGGGCTGACACTTGTGCCAATTGTTGGACTGTAAATTTTCTGAGGCTGAATTTTATAATCTCAATGTTATCTTACATTTTCTTTTCTTGTTAAAGCCACTCGTCTGACTTTCTTTTTTTCTTTTCTTTTCTTTTTCTTTTTCTTTTTCTTTTATGGAATTATATAAAAAAGAGGGGAGAGTGACATCAGCAGCACAGCCTCACCCCCCCCCCCCCAAATTACAGGATTAATTTGGATTAATTAAATTCAGTGGTCACCAACCGGTGGTCTACAGAAAAATTATTTGCATTTTTTATATTGCACTAAGTCAGGGGTCCTGGGCTGGATACCTGCAATGAACGTTTGCGTTACTGCAGAGTCTCCCCCTTTGGGATCTTCTTATGTGGATCGGAAGGGGGAAGAAATTCCAACTTGGGATCTGCTTCAGCTTCCTAGTGTGGGGCTTTGGGCTAAGGCTGGAGGGAAGTGCTGCTGGTGGCGAAGAGCCAGAGGGCCTTGTTTCAGTGGGACTGCCTCATGGCCTGGAACTGACTAACCATCTCAAACCGCTGAGCCTCCAGGCACCAGTACCTGGCCTTATACTCCCACAGGTCTTCCCTCTGCTTGGAAAATCTATGCTCATAGTCCTCAGTGAGATGTTTCTGCTGAGCCTCCTTCTCGGTCAGATCCAATTTGAACTGAGCTGTTTTGCCAACTCTTTCTCGTGGTAGCTGCTTAGCTCCAACAACTGCTTCCTATTGGGGCCCTAAGGAGCCCGGGTGGAGAGGCGAGGAGTGTTTGGGAGGGGAGAGGCAAGTAGAGGCTGGCGAGGCACCCCTCGATGTGAGTGACATTGAGTTGACCATGCCCATCCAGCCACATGACCACCTAGCCACACCCACCCAGCCAGTCATTAGGCAGATAATATTAGTGGTCTGGGATTTAAAATTATGAATTTAGTGGTCCCTGAGGTCCGAAAGGTTAGGGACCCCTGTTCTAGTTGATCTCCCACATGAATGAGATTACTGCCCCCAACATACAGTACTTGCTGCTGAAAATCCCAAATCTTTTAATTACCCATAATCCTTAGCATAGCCTGCATCAGGCACTGTAGAAATTAAAATAATTCTCTGGAGCAAATCCCAGACACTACTGGAGAAGCATCAGAGCTACCATAGTGCCATGGTCCTGGTGCCTTAGCAGAACAAGAATGTTGCTAGCATCTTACTAAAATCCAGTTGGGGGCTTTGCTTCCTGGATGGGAAACCCCCAAATATACAGTAAGACTGTTACCCAAACTTTTTTAAAAAACTTTTTTTAGTGGAAGAAAGCAAGGGTAATTACACCCAATCTGCTGCCCCCCCCCAAAAAAAGCTACATATCCATGAACTCCTGAGGAACGGAGTTGACTTGGAGGAGAATTTACTTTTCTACTTAGCAAAGGTAGCTTGTCAGAGATGGCCAGTTCCAGTGCTATCAACTTTTAATGGTCACTATTCACACCACTTACATTCAGATCAGCATTTTTGTCTTTTATTTACTCAGTCATTTCTACAATATCTACAAGTGATCTCCCCCTCCCCCTCCCCCCGGCCATTTGCATTTGTTCACCTACAGTGCATGAATTAAGAGAAGCCGCTATTTTATTTTTGTAGGCTTACATCCTCACCATCCATCAAATTGTTCGCTTTAAGGTACAGAATAGAGGAGGGGTCACTTGGTGTCCTACTTTCCATCTCTATTTTTCTGCTGCTGTGCGCCTGAAAAGATGAAAGCTGGGATAACCAAAGGCCTCTCCCTTTGGGACCAGCTATATTAACAAGCCACTGCATTGTTTCCAGTAGCTCTGGAAAGTTTTGTATCTTTTGATATAAATATGGATAATGAAGATCATTGCTAATCAGATTGCTGCCTTTTTATCTGTTGCTTGCTCATGTCTCTTTCCCTCACCCTGCTTTTGCCTGCTTTTGCCAGTTAATGTTTTGCCAGTTAATTTTGCCAGTTAATGTTTTGCCAGTTTTGCCAGTTAATGTTTTGATGTGTTGCTGATGTTTAATAAAGCTTCTCTCTCTCTCTCTCTCCCTCCCTCCCTCCCTCCCTCTCTCTCTCCCTCTCTCTCTCCCTCTCTCTCTCTCTCCCTCTCTCTCCCTCTCCTTCCCTCTCTCTCTCTCTCTCTCCCTCTCCCTCCCTCCCTCTCTCTCTCCCTCTCTCTCCCTCTCCTTCCCTCTCTCTCTCTCTTTCTCCCTCTCTCTCCCTCTCCTTCCCTCTCTCTCTCTCTCTCTCTCTTAGCTAGTTGAACTGAATGGTATGTGCGCTTTCTGTGATCTGGATATAGGGAGTGTGCTGTGTGCAAAGTAATTTAATGCATTTCCCATTCTTCCAAATCTTTCATAGCCACAAGCCAAAAGTCTACATAAGGAGTATGGCAGGAGGGGTGACTGCCTTTTCCATTTCAAGTCCCCTGCCCGAGATTGTTTTGAGAGAAGTCCCTTTCAGCCCACTTGTGCACGTATCTCTTCCATGCCAGCCTTAGTCATTATTTTTTATCAGTAGCAGTGTACCTGGCACTTTACAAGCTCTCGTGAAACCTGTTCCTTCTTAAAAGTTTACAGGGTCGCTCTAGACTAAACTAAAATCGCTGCTGCTGAGAGAATAATAGGAAGCAGACCAGCAGCAACTGGAAACTCGATTTGCATTGCAATTTTGAGCGGGAAGAACAAGGGCAGATCAATGTGGAAGCATCAGAAAAGAGCTCTTACACAAAGGGACAGGATTTTCCTGAGAGCCCCTTTGGGTTACAAAGAGAGCAGCTGTGCGGCTTCACGTTGGACTGCTTCTGTGTCATAGCAGTTGTCTTCCTGCAGATATAAGCTGGCATGTTCAGAAAACACTTAGTGCTCTTATAACTCTGGTCTCAGGTTCAGCCTGGCTTTCCTTTTAGACGGTAAAAGATTTACCTGTTTCCTACCCCTGTACATATGTCACCTGCATCCATTAACAAACCTCTGAGATTTCCCTCCCCCTCCATAGGTATAAACCACTGAAAGTGTCCTTGAATTGACCCTGACGGCAACAGAGAGAAGACTCAAGCAGGAACCTGTGGCTCAGTTGCTTAGCAACCGTCCGAAGTTGTGACGGATCCCCTCCAAAAGCAACTTACAACCTGGTTTTGAACTTATGGCTGCTGCAGTGCCCCTGCAGTCACATGCATAGAATTCAGGCGGATTCGCCTCTATGACCAACTGCAGCACCCCCTATGCCTATCTTTTCCCCCATCCCACTCTATCGAGTCCCTATAGGCCTCACCCCCATCTCGGAAGCAGTTGCCATTTTGGCTGCAATGAATTGTGCTACTCCAAAAATGACACTCACTTCTGGGACAGAGAAGTCGAGGGGTAGAGCGGTCTGTTTTTTCCCCCCAATATAAACTCTGGAGATAAGGTAAGGGAGCAATTGGAGGGTGAGAATGAGGGAGTGAGACCTAGTGAGGTGGGAAGAAGGCCGTAGGCCTATGGAAACCCCAAGGGGCAGGAGACTCTGATAGATAAATAGAGTTGGAAGGGACTTGTAAGTCATCTAGTCCAAACCCCTCCCCCCCCACCCAAGCAGGAGATCCTACACCACTTCTGACTGATGGAAATCCTATCTCTTCTTGAAAGCCTCCACTGATGAAGCTTCCACAACTTCTGAAGGCAAGCTGTTCCATTGGTAGATTATTCTCATTGTCAGAAAATTTCTCCTTATTTCTAGGTTGAATCTTTCCTTGATCAGTTTCCATTCATTTTTCCTTGCCTGGCCTTCAGGTGCTTTGTAAAACAAGTTGACCCCCTCCTCTCTCTGACAGCCCCTCAAATATTGGAACACTGCTATCATGTGTCCACTGGTCCTTCTCTTCATTAGACCAGCCATGCCCAGGTCCTGCAACTGTTCTTCATATGTTTAAGCCTTCAATCCTTTAATCATCTTTGTTGCTCTTCTCTGCACTCTTTCTAGAGTCTCAACATCTTTTTTGTAGTGTGGTGACCAAAACTGGATGCAGTATTCTAGGTGTGGTCTTACTAAGCCTTTACAGAGTGGTATAAATACCTCATTTGATCTCGATTGTATCCCTCTGTTAATGCAATTTAGGATTGCATTGGCTTTTTTGGCTGCCACCGCACACTGTTGGCTCATATTTAATTGGTTGTCCACTAAGACTCCAAGATCCCTCTCACAGTTGCTGCTATTAAACCTGGTTTCACCCATCAGGGAGACCAGTGATGGGGGTCATTAAATGAGGCAGTTACATGGTTGCCTCATTTAATGACCATCATGACTTGTGACTGTGATTTGCAGACTCCATTATGGTCATAACGTGAGGACTACTTGCAATAAGGTGGTCACACAGATGGATTTATACAAAATATTCCAGCATCATGCTATAATGTCCACTGTGTCTGGTTTTTTCTTTTTCATTTCGCTGCAATGAAATGGCCCAAAGGTATATAAGCCCTGGTTCTGCTTTTTTTTTTCAAAGCCACTCAGCAAAGTTTCAAAGCTGGATCCAGTATAGTGCATTATTTTTTGCATGCATGCAAATAAAAGTATGCTGTATCCTCAGAGTGATTGGGTTGCTTTAGGTGAGCCAGGTTTTGCCACAACAGGTGTTTTATCTGTGGGGTAGTATTTCCGATCTACAGGTCTGCCACTTTCACTTGTACTCTAAATAAAATTCAGTGCAAAATTTTACCATCAGATTCTTTCCAAATATATAAAATGGGTCTTGTCTATTAAACAAGACAAGCCCTTCAGCTTTTACAGGAGCTGAATGAGATAGGTCCACATAGATGCTGATTAAGTCATTATTCCATGTCAAAAGCTCATTCTTTTCAAAAGATAAAGGAATGGCAATAGATAGCATGGAAAGTCATTTTCTATTTTCTTTGTAGCTTATAATGGAAGAGTCACACCTTCTTAGTTTTGGGAACTGTCTCTATTGAAGAGAATATGTTCATATGATGTTTTTAACCCTTTTTTTATTTTAACCATAGTGGTTTTTTTTAAATTTATTCTTTCATGGTTTTTAAAATAGTGACAAAAAGAAACAGAAAAAACAACAGAACGCAAAGATAAAAATAGTTTATATGGGCAAATGTAATGAAATGTGGGACTCATTTAAACAAAATATAATATGTTAAAAATGTATTAGAAATTTATATGTATTTAATGATTTCATTATATAACTATATATAGAATTGTAACTATTTACTATTAAAATATCCCTTTTATTTTGTTGCATTTTACCTGTTTTTTTAAAAAACACATTTTAATTCTTTTTTGTATTTTAACCATAGTTCGGTTAAACCCATGTGTTTGAATTACACATTCCAATAACGTAGCTTGTGCATGTGGATGTATATTTTACTTAGCACAATGTGTGAATGTGGCTTTTTACCCACAGTTTATCACACTGTTCTAAAAATATCCCAGAGCTGTACTTATTCTTACTTAAAGCAAATTGCAGTTTAATACCTATTGAGGACCAAGCCAATATCAGTCTCTCACATGAGCAACTACAGCTGTCTTAGCTAAATGCTGCTTTGTTTGGTTATAGGTTTAGATGGGGGAACAAAAGAAGAAGGTATCCAGAATTAGCCAAGGAACCACAATTGCTAAATTGCAATCAGTAAATAAATAGCATAGAATTTCAGCTGTAGTTTACTGTGTATCTGCAAGTCTAATGACCCTCTAGCCCTGTGGTACTGTGGTTCCCCGGAAATAAGACCCTGTCTTATATCTTTTTGAACCCTGAAATAAGCGCTTGGCCTTATTGCCATGCGCCCAAAAGCCCGATTGGGCTTATTATCAGGGGATGTCTTATTTTGGGGAAAACGGGGTAGCATTTTTTCCTTTGGTTGATCTCTTCCTATCAAAAGGCTATCAGATCTGGCAAGTAGCTATGGGATCTGGCTTTTAAATGAATCCCTGCTCTAGTCTTCCTCAGCATGAGGGTTTCCAGGTACGCTGAACATTACAGCAATAGCAATAGCATTTAGACTTAAGATACCGCTTCACAGTGCTTTACAGCCCTCTCTAAGCAGTTTACAGAGTCAACGTAAACTTGACAACAGAGAATGAGGTGGCTGGATGGGGTCACTGAAGCAGTAGGTGTGAGCTTAAATGGATTCCAGAGGATGGTAGAGGACAGGAAGGCCTGGAGGAACGTTGTCCATGGGATCGCGATGGGTTGGACACGACTTTGCAACTAACAACAAAAATTGAGATGAGAGAGACTGAATTCTCCAAGCCAAAGACTGGAGCCAATGAGACAGAGACTGAGACACAGAGAGAATAACTAACCTCTTTCTTATATTTAAGTCAAAAAGTTGAAACAACACATACAAGTAAACTATTTAGATTTGACTGACATGCTAGGCTAAACACATAATGAGATAGACATGGCCCGAAGCAGGAAGCTTCACATATCTATTAAAGAATGCTTTGTTTTAGAATGATTTCCCTCCTGCCTCTGATTTATTATTATTACCTTTTCTCTCCTGCTTATCAATCATGTGGATGAAGAGAGCAGAGAGAAGACTTTGGGCTTATCTAGTTATAAATAACTCTTGCAAAGAAATGTTAGCTAAAAGTGAAAGTGCAAGCCTATTTTTGGTTGATATTGATTGCCGA
This sequence comes from Ptyas mucosa, assembly GCA_012654045.1. NCBI lineage: Eukaryota > Metazoa > Chordata > Lepidosauria > Squamata > Colubridae > Ptyas > Ptyas mucosa. The sequence continues at coordinate 3,375,128 of WNWU01000040.1, read as the reverse complement.
GGTAATCAGGGGAAAAAAAAATCACAAATGAAGTCTGATCTGTTGTATCCCATACCAAATCCTGAGAACCTGCAAAGACCTGTGACAAATCTGAAGACCAACAGGTTGAGACAGACTTCCCTATTTCTCCTTTGGATCAGCCCAGTAAATGTTCCCTTTATTATTTTTGGCTTCAGGGAATGCCTTTGCTAAATTGGTGGTTAGCGAGAATTAATTTCTTCTCAAGAGCAACCTGCTTCTGTAACCCGTGGAGCTGCAGATTGCTGATTTATACCTGCAAAAGATGGTCATATGGATACATAGCTCCATCAGTCTCTTTCTCGGAAGTGAGAGGAATGAATGTAATCAAACTTAAGTTTTCAAGGTTCAAATGACAAAGTCAAAGTAATCAGTGTCTGAATCTCTGGCTGTGAAGAAATGAATGCAGGCAAACTCTTGTCTTCTGAGAAAAGGATAGGCGTGGATGGGGGACTGATGATGAGGGATTTAGAAAGATCAGGGTCAAGGGACATCCTGGGATTTGTTCTGAAATCTAACAGTGGCATGCATGTTGATTCTTGCATATTCTATTTTTGTAAAACCAAGGCCATGGGTTTTTTCCAGTATGGCTACATGCTGTGTTGGGCTTTGATCTACTGCAGAACGAATACAGGAAGCAGAGTAAAAAGTATTGTATATATCTCACAACACAAACTGACTTCTTCTCATCACAGTTTTGGTGGAGAAAAATCTGACTTGATTATGTTTTTTGGGCTCTGAAATCCTTACTTTTAGGTATCAATGTTTCATTGGTTACAATCTGTCGCAACCTGAATAACAATCTTGTGTTTTCCTAGGTATCGTTTTAGTTTAGCTTGAAGATTTTAAATTTCATCGTCTTTGGTTTCTGGTTTATTATTTTTTTAGGATAAAATAATTTTAAATCGTACGCTACTCTGCAACCTGATTCCCTGAATAGGGCAAAGGGTGCACCCACATATTTTAAATAAATGGTGTAAAAATAAATCTAAAAGGTGAAAGTATAAGTTACTCTTAAGCATCCCTGTTTCCCAACAGATGTTCCAGAAATGTATTGTCCATCCAGCCACAATTATGGGTCTATGATGGAAGGTAATGAGAATGTTATGCTCAATATACAAATTCCAGGTAGGATTGTTGCAACCAAGGATTATTCATTTTATTTTGATATATTTCCACTAATCTATGGCAACAAACTTGATGGCCTTTAGAGATGTCCTGAATTCTTCCCCTCAAGCTCCAAAATATATGTATCAGAATTCGCATCTTCAGTGCCTGAAAGACTGGGCATGAGCAATTAGTCCTCGGGCTCTTTTATTCTGTATACCACAAATAAGTGCATAAGCTACATGACTGAATTTTCTGCATTGCATTTCTTGTCCTGGTCCTTTTTTCCCTCTTCTATACTTTTAGTCTTTCCTATAAACCAGAGGTGTCAAATTCGTGTCATCATGGCATCGTCATGTGATGTATCACGACCACATGATGCATCCGGCCCACAAGCCGCAAGTTTGACAGCCCTGCTATAAAGCCTCCAGATTTGCATTACATGCTTCATTGGGCAGATTTTTTTTGGTCTTTATTTCAATATGTACATTTTTGTATGCATTGCTGGTCATCCATATTGCTACCATCATTATCAATGCAAGCTGGACTCCTCCTGTTGACTGTCTCTATTCAGGAACATTATTTTCCACTGCTTTCTGTAATGTGTTTTTCAATGTCCCAGTCTGTTACAGTCTAAATTTACACAAAGCTAATGCTTGAATTACATTTCCCCAAATAGCAAAATAACCATTAGAATGATGAACTTTCCTTGGAACACAGGATGCATTGTCAAAATATGTTCATAGGGTAAAGTGGCTATGCTACCCATAAGTCTCTACCTGTCTCATTTCTCATGGGGTTTTTTGAAGTTTACTCAGCTGTGCAAGCAACCCTATCCACATGGCATACCATTATTTACAATGACAATCGAATCTGCTTCTAGAACATATTTATATTAAACGAGTCCAGCAAGTTTTACCAGTTTTCATGATAAATTAGGTATGAAAAGGGTAATTTTATTTTTGTATTCATTTATGTCTCACCTTTATTGTTTTCAAAATAACAGCAAATATATTCAACATACCTTCCTTCTCCTATTTCCCCCACAACATCAACCTTGTGAGATGAGTTGGGCTGAGAGAGAGTGACTGGCCCAAGGTCACTCAGACAGTTTTTGTGGCGAAGGTGAATCTTGAACTCACAAATCTCTTACTTTCTAGCCTGGTGCCTTAATCACTAGACCAAATTAGCTTTAAAGACCTCTCCCAATCCTAAAGCCAGCGCCCAAATTATAAATAAAGTATTGGAGTGTGCTGAGGCGGATAGAATGTCCTATATGTTGAAAGAAAAAGAGGATTCTGAATTTTTTCAAAGTTGGGACAGTTGGTATCGGTGGTTGAATAAAAGAATTGAGATGAAGTGAGGGCTTATGTTAATACGAAGAGAGATATACTTATTTAGATTGAAAGATAATTGTATGAAAATCACATTTGGGGATTACTTATCTTATTCTGTGTTGTGGGCATAATTATTTACTAATGAGGGCAGGAATATTATCTGCCAGGATAGACGTGTTGAATGGGGGAGGGAGGGAGGAGAATGTATGGTTTTTGTTTGTATATATAAACAATGTTTTTGTCTTTGTGTTGATTTTAACTTGAAAAAAATTAATAAAATTTATTTTAAAAAAAATAAATAAACGCCTCTCCTTAGTCCATTGTATGATTTAAAAAACAAAGTTGATGCAGCTAGAACACTGGAGTGGGATTAGACAAGGGGATGAAGGAATAAGTATGCAGCAGACTTAGCTAGGAGTTTCTGGAATTTTCCTCAGGGATTTTCTTTCAGGGATTCAATTTAATCTAGTGGGAGAACCAATTTGGTCTAGTGTTTAAGGCATTAGGCCAGAAACCAGGGGCTGTGTGTTCTAGTCCTGTCTTAGGCAGGAAAGCTGGCTAGGTAAATTTGAGCCAGTCACTCTTTCTCACTCCAATTCACCTCATAGAATTGTTGCTGTGGGAAAAATAGAAGGAAGGAATGTTAGGTATGTTTGCTGCCTTGAGTTATTTATAAAAATAATAAAGGCAGGATAAAATAAACAAATAACTACATAGGTACATACAACTCAGTGGCCTTGCTTCTAGGCTGATATAGAGTAGTCAATATATAATAACTTGCCCTCTCCCTTAAAATCCATCAGATTATGTGTGACCCTCTGAAGTTGAAGTCACTATCAAAACACTTGATGGGTATCTCCAGCAACTGATGTTCACCTACTTGTGTAGATGGTAGTGGTAGCTAAAAGATAGTGGCAAATAAAAGTGATAGTTTGGGTTCAGGAATCTTTTGTGTTTGTGAGTGTGCATATGAGTGAGTGCCTTAACATGAGTGCCTTTGAGTCAGTGTTGACTTATGGTGACTACATTAACAAGTCCCTGCAGTTCTTTTGGCAACATTTTCAGAAGTGGTTTGCTCTTTCCTCCTTTTTAGGGCTGAGAAAGTGTGATTGATCCAAGATCACCCAGCTGGCTTCATACCTAAATCACTGCTGGGACTTGTAGTTTTCCAATTTCTAGCCAGTGGCTTTAACTACTACACCAATTGGGTCAGGAATTACCTAATCTGAATTTACCCTCTACCATGAACTAATCTAATGGATTCAAAAAAGCCGAACTTTGGCAGTCTCAGGTTTCTTCTATAGCAGGAGTGTCAAATTCGATTTCATTGAGGGCCGCATCAGGGTTGTGTTTGACTTTGGGGACCTGGGGGGGGGGGCAGGGGGTGTGGCCAGCTCAACGTCACTCATGTTGGGGGTGCCTGTGGCGGCCCGAGCACTCTGCCAGCGAAAACAGACTCCCCAGCTTCATTTTTGGCTGCAACGGTCTCCTGCAACTCTCCCAAGCTCCATTTTTGCTGGCAGAGGCACCACCGACCAGTTCTTTGCTGTTTCCAGGGATACTTCCAGATCTAAGTACCCCGTGGGCCAGATCCAGCCCATGAGCCTTGAATTTGACACCCCTGTTCTACAGCTACCTGGAATATGAGGACAGTTACACAGATTCTTTCCATCATGGACAGCTTGCTGAATTAGTCTAAAAGCTGGACGGCAAACGCCACAAACAAATTTACATTCCCAATTGGCCTCATGTGAAAAAACAAAATAAATGATAAAGTACAATATTTAGAAAACCTTATATTTAGAAAACAGACATATCTGATTAGCAGGTTTATTTAACAATTGGCTACAAATGCTAGATAAAAAAAAAAATCAGAGCCAGGCAATATGAATATAAATGATCGGGCTATACAACATTGTCTGCAAATCCTTAGTGCAGCCCTGCTTTTCCTGGGATTATGTGGCTGTACTTTGAAGCTGCCTGTGATCCAGAAAAAAAAATACATTAGATTTAAGGAATCACAGAAAGGAGCTATAGATTCATGCTTTATGTGTTCCCAAGAAACTTTTCCCCATTAAATTGAAAGTGCTGCACAGCCTAATAAGAAATTGACCCATCTTTCCACATTCTGCATGATTTTATGAGAGGAAAAGTAAAAGAGATTTTTCCAGAGCAAAATGAACCAGCTTCCTCCAATTTAGTACTCTAGAATACTCAGAATTCCCATCCTGAATTCCCATTTCACATGGAATCGTGGATGCTACAGCATTACTGCATAGGAAGGTCTGCAGATTAAGGGAGGCAGATGTCCACACAAACTTCCAGAATAATAATGAGAGATGGGAAGGAGCCCATAATGCTTGCCTAACATGAAAGCAAGTACGTACTTTTACTTATAGTACTCCGGAAGAATTAGGATTCGTGATCCCAGAGCACTAGATATGAATTGCTATGGAGGGAGAGGGGATGGCAGCAAATTTTAGTAAATTCATTTAATAGAGTTCAAGAGCTTTAAAAGCCCTAAATTGTGCAAGCATTCAAAATGAAGTATCTAGGAAACTCTCCTTGAACATATCCAATACAAGGGATCTTACCACTTCTCTCATGAACCGGTTCCTCTTTGAAAGTATGGCTTATGATTAGGACCCATTTCTGACATTCAGACGGAATCTACTTTTCTGTAACTTCAGTGCATTGTTCCATGTCTCACACTCTTGGGCACAAAGAAGAGGTTGTGGCTTTCTTCTGTGTGGCAATCTCAAGTACTTGAAAATGCTCCCATATATTTCAGTTGTCTTTTCTCCAGGCCAAATTTACCAGCTTAAGCAACCCTCAGTGGTTTCTAATAGAATAGAATTGAAAGATTACCCAGATACTGTCTTATTCTGTCAAAGGAGAAAGTTTTCCGGTGGCCGATTTAACCAATACAAAATCAAAAGAAGCTACTTCTGCAGCTGATGAAGGAGTCTGTTCTCCATGGAAACAAGAGTACTGAAATAAATTTTAATTTCCTTTCTGCCCCTGAAGAATTTTAAAATTTTTCAGCATCTGTTATTTGTATATATGCTTTTATACTAGATCTTCTCCTCTTCCTCACTGAACTTCTGAAAACAAATTCATTATCTGGTTAATAATGTATGATCTCAGACACTTGACAGGAATTTTGAATACATGTTTACTGTTATATCACCATGGATCTGCTTTGTCCAGAGACTTTTAATTTTCTTATTTTTTTTAAAAAAGCTGCAATTGTCACATCTGGAAAAAACAAAATAATTTGGAGGTATTTCAAATGTATAACGATTTGGAAAGAGTTTCACAATACTTCAGAGTTTTTAATTCCTAATCATACATCTTGCCCTTTTCTAAAAAGATGTTGCCTCATCTTGTTTGAATATTTCTTGAAGTATGATGCCCAGAGCAGAACACAGTGCTGACTGTGGAATCTAACCAATAGAATTGAGTGGAACTTTCATTTCCTGTGATTTGGCAATTAGTTTTCTAAGCTGTTGTCTACAATTATACTTAGCTTTTGTGCAGTCATGTCACACTGCTGATTCATAGTCAGCTTGTAATCAGTGATACTTCCAAGATCCTTTTCATAACTATGATTACTACGCCTGAGGTAACCCATTCTATGCCTGCGAACTTGGTTTTTTTTTTCAAGTCATGAACTTTACATTGAACTCTGCTAAACTTTGTTCTGTTATTTTCAATATATTTCTTGAACCCAACTAGATAGATTTAAACGTTTCTCCTCTTAAGGTATTAACTTATCTATCCTCTTTTATGTTGCCTATAAATCTGATAAATATTCTTTCCAGGCTTGAATTTAAAATGTTGTAAAATGTCAGACTCAGAATTGAATCTTGCAGTGTCTCACTCAGTATCTCCCACAGTTGATGAGAAGCACTTCATAAGCACTCTTTAAGGATGATTTTCCACCTAATTGTCATACCACCCATTCCATATTTAGCTGGCTTGCTAATCAGCCTGCCAAATGCTTTGCTGAAATCAAAGTATATTATGTCTCCAGACTTCACACAATCTACTGACATCTTCTAGGATTTAATGTGATTTGTATTTCTAGAAGTCTGAAGAAAACAATGGAAGCTGTGGCCTACTATTAATGGACAAAGCCAGTTGGGAAGAGTGGCTTAAATCTACTGTGTGAAGTGTACCGCAGGGGAACAGTGATAGGGACCTCATAGCACCAGAAACCTCAGAAAACAGTGCCAGAGATTCAAGCCAGCCCTTCCCCCTTTAAGAAAACCAAGAAGCACCAGCTGAAAGAAAAACACAGAGCAGCCCTGCTAACAAAGCTAACAATAGAAATACTTAAGTAGAGCCATTAAGATAAGGGGAATCAGGCTAAAAATAACTCACCTGGAACTTCCATTTTCCTCTTTCCTGGCAGAATTAACCCCCAGGATAGGAAAGACAAAGCCCCAGGAACAGGATTAACCCATTGAGGAAGGAAGATAGGATCCAGGGCAATCACTTTAACTAGAAACACACAAATAAACCCATCAAGCTGCAGGACCTTCAAAGGGGAATTAAGCATAAAAGGCTCAGAGTCACACTTCCAAGTTTCCTTGCAAGCCAGGAACACTGAGCTGTGTCACTACTTTTCTTGCCTTCCTGAATTAAAGGTTCCCTTTTCTGGCAGGTGCTGCCATGTTTATTTCTTCTCAGCATCGGTGACTGCTTCCCAGCTGGGAACGAACCGGGGAAATTTCTTCCAACACTACTTCACAAGAATATCCTGGAAAGGTTTTAAGGAAATACTTTGGGTTGAAGTCCTGGGATTCTTAAGAGGCCTCCAGATCCCAAAGTTTGTTAGACCACAAAAATTAGCCCTTAGAAGAATATATTGGTGAGATGGTTTAAATTAACAGGGTTGATTAGAGAAAATGTGAAATAAGTATTGCCAACTGGAAACCCCCTTTGGACCTTTTGCGTGAAACTGAAAAATGTGAACTTATATGATTTTAATTAGAAAAAATAGTAGATTATAGAAAAAATGATGTTTATAACCATAGAGCAGGAGGTTAATTTACATTTACTAACTGCTGTAAAACAAAAATGGGAGTTACTTCTATATACTTTTCTTTCTTTTTTCTGCATTTTTTCTTTACTTTTTTTTCCTTTCTTTTCTTTCTTTCTTTCCTTCTTTCTTTCTTTCTTTCTTTCTTCAACTTGTATGCTGCCTTTCTCTGAAGACTCAAGCAGTTTACAATGCATTTTAAAACCATATATAAAAACATTAAAAATTAAAACATTAAAAACAATTAAAATCCATTCACACCATTCATGGCTGGATCTCGCCAGATCACAAAAGTGAGATCAACGGCCCGAGGCCTGACGGAAAAGCCAGGTTTTCACCGCTTTTTCGGAAGGCCAATAGGGTGGGGATGGTCCGGATCTCAGGAGGTAACTGGTTCCAGAGAGCTGGGGCGGCCACAGAGAAGGCCCACCCCTGCGGGCCCGCCAGCCAGCACTCACTGTTTAGCTGACGGGACCCGGAGGAGACCAACTCTGTGGGATCTTACCGGTCGCTGGGAGCTATGTGGTAGAAGGCAGTCTCGAAGATAACCTGGCCCTGAGCCATGTAGGGCTTTAAAGGTAATAACCAACACCTTCTTCTACTCTAAATATCAGTTACCAACACACACACAAAAGACAATAGTACATTGGATGAAAAGTCGGGCCATATAACTCAGGACAGTTTCCAGTAGGTGATTACTGAGTTTGCAACATGGCATTTCAATTTTGGCATGACTATTTTAGTAGGAAATGTTAGTGAACCAATAGCAACGTTGTCTGCCATGTGATAAAAATTGGTCATAATTGGATCACATTTTTGGCAATTCTTTACTGCAGAAATAGCACCTGGGAGAAGATTCAGTGCTCCTGTTTTACTTTATTATAGACTGGCTTTGTTGCAAACATTTTAAATGCTCAGACCAGTGGTGGGTTGCTACTGGTTTGCCCCGGATCAGGCTAACTGGTAGTGGCAGTGGTGGGAGGCTCCGCCCACCTGCTCGGATGCTTTTCCACATGTGCAGAAGCGTCATGTGCGTGCGTTAGCACGCCCATGCCCACGAGCGAACTGGTAGCAATGGGTTTTGAAACTCGCCCCTGGCCCAGACCCTGCTAAGGTTTATTTTATACTCACTGGCCCATCTTTTTTCATATTGAAATAAAATCCATTATGGAATAAATGATAAAATGACTTCAGAATTGTCTTTTAATTAGCAGCAATGGCAATTTTCATTGGAAACACCATTGTTATTTATTCTCTTGTCCCAGATCATTTATAATTTTTTCCCCTCAGAAGGTTAAATGGGGAATTTACAAATCTGGTAAAGCTGGCTCAGTGTGTGGATTTTTTCAATTGTTTGGACCAAAAACATTTTGGCAAAGTCAGATCAATTAAAATAGGACTATTTTTACAGAGCTTTGAAACGTAGTACCAACTATCATTATCAAGATTTGGTGCTCTTTCTTTTCTTTGGAAGTTAGTAAAAAAAATTAGAAGTTTCTTCAAAAGTTAGAAACAAAATACAATTCCAGTTTGGTATGAGATAAGAACCGTTGCAATCAAATGATATTGTGATCAGGAGCTTGCAGTTTAACTAAAATCTAAATATATTCATTGTTTCTGTGGATGTGAAACTTCCATTTCAGAGCTGTTCAGAAGACTAGCCTCTCTGTCTCTCACCCTTTTGAACTAACTTTAAAATTCACCAAGACTGAACCAGATTATTTCCCAGTCTTTGTGAGTACCAAATCACAATGAGGATACATGTATTTATATATTTGCAAGTACTATATTCAGACATGCCAATCCATCAGTGTTTGCCCTTTTTGGGTACAGTAATAACTGAGAATAAAGAGGAGTTACCACTGAGTAATCAGCAGCTGTCCAGGAACTAATTGCAAGGCTCACATCCTTTTTCCCTTCTTCCTAAGAAGGGGACAAAAGTGGGGACAGGCAATTTTGAAGGGAACCATGTTCCCTTCAAAATGTTATCAAGTAAACATTTAGGCCTCTTTTTAAATCAAGATACCTTAGCTGGACAACAGTTGGGAGATAGTGCATGGCTACAGAGATTGGGTCTTGAAAGCAATGCACCTCCAATTTCCTTGTGTAGGAGTGGTAACTACTCCCTTAAAACTGTTTACTCCTCCTTTTCAGAAAGAATAAACAAACTAAACATTTATTGTAACTGAGTATCTGCAGCTACGAGATCATCTAATAATTAAGGGGTTCATCTTGCCTGAAAAATAGATCTACACCTTTGTCTAGAAAAGGCCTTCCTCTAAAACCAACAAGCCACATAAAAATAATCCTGGGTTAACAAAGGACAGCTTCAGCTTGTCTATTTGCCAATTAGATCAATGTCAGATTTGCTTACTTCACCTTGGCTTCTATATACAGGAAGAGTTGCAAGAGAAGAAAGATAACAGACCTGCCAATGGTCAAAAACAGCTCAGATCAATCTTGGGTGAATGTTATATTGCCATCAGAAAGGAGTCAGAAAACTGGGTTGCATGGAAGTTTCCTTCTTGAGTTTCATGTCATATATCTCACCTCAGTTGTAGCCAGAGCTACAAAGAAATTAAGTGTATGTGATTGTGAGGGAAAACATTGTATGATTTGATAAAGTGTGAGAGACAATGTTATTTCTCACATTGATCCCATTGCACATTTAAGTTGCATTTCTATAGCATTTCTGCTGTAGCCTGCATATATTCCAGCTCCCTTTATTGGGAGAATACAGTACCAGTTTGGCATCCTGATATCTGCAGGATTGTATTGGATCAACTGATTATAGAAAATGAGAGTAAATTTATTGATCTCACGTTTTGAGGAAGTTCAGGGAATTAAAGCGAGAAGATGCTGGCAGCACCAATGGCGCAGAACAATCTCCAGTAAAGAACAAGGCAGTCTCTCTCTTTTGGACGTTCTAGTAGTTATTATAACTAATATATATATATATATATATATATATATATATATATATATATATATAAATATTTATATTAATAACAATAGTTATACTATATAACTATTATTATAAATAGAATGATTTCAAATCATTCCTTTCTTCCTCTAATTTTGTCACTCCACTTTTAACTACTTTTTAACTCATTTGGTTTGGTTGGTGCTGTTTTAATGAAAGTTTGTATTATTTTAATTGGTTTTTATATTTTATGTAAATTATCAAAGGTCTTTCGAGTGCAGTCAAATAGAAATGTGTAAAATGCATTAGTGAGGTAAGCAAGCAAGCTGGTTAAGTTATGCTAAAACAATCTTTCAGTTTAAGTTCAGAGTGCACATCATTAGCTATTCCTTCCTACTCTTTCTTACTGGATCTTCCCATCCCACAGATATACCCAGGATTCTCTTTAATATCAGAAACCTAACAGAGTTTTTGTTCTTAAGCTAAGGAAAAACTAAATGTAAACCTTAAAATACAGAAATTTCAGTTAAAAGAGACAAAAATCTCACAAATTCCCTTTTCTTCTGACATATACTTGTTTTGGGATTGGATGTTTATTAATCTGCCAATATACTGCTCAATCCAATTGCTTTTTTTAAAAACTTTTATTTATATGCCACCCTTCTCTGGAGACTCAGGGCGGCTTACAATGCGTTAAGCAATAGCCTTCATACTTTTGTATATTTTTATTACACAAAGTCAGCTTATTGCCCCCATAAACTGGGTCCTCATTTTACCCACCTTAAAAAAGATGGAAGGCTGACTCAACCTTGAGCCTGGTGAGATTAGAACTCGCAGTAATTGCAGGCAGCTGGATGTTAAATGCTGCCTTAATAGGAGGCATTAGCCTGCTACGCCACTCAGGCTCTTTAAGACAATCCATAAAAACACAAATAAAATTTAAAAATTTATCATCTGAAATATTCAAATCGCTACAGTTCAGATATAAAATGTAACTCCCACATAAAGGAATAAAAATTATAGAGTAATTTTTAAAGAATAAAGGCAAGAGGTTCTTAATTTCCATTGGGCTGTAAAGCATTTGGTATGAAGGTAGTATTTTAGTTTCTAGTCATTCCAAGCAATTCTCCAATTTGAGAATTGTGACATTTATTGGCCCTTGCAACTGATCAGATCATAGACTTGGAAGGGGCTTAACAGGTCAACAAATCAGCCCTCTGAATACAGGTAGTCCTTGACTTACAACATTTCATTTAGTGACTGTTCAAAGTTACAATGGCACTGAAAAAAGTGACTTGTGACCATTTTTCACACGTATGACCATTGCAGCATCCTCATGATCATGTGGTTTATATTTGGATGCTTGACAACTGACTCACATTTATGATGGTTGCAGTGTTGTGGGGGTCATGTGATCACCTTTTGCAACCTTCTGACAGGGAAAGTCAATGGGGAGATGAGATTCACTTAACAACCATGTTACTAATTTAACAACTACAGTGATTCAGTTAACAAATGTGACAAGAAAAGTCATTAAAAGGGGCAAAACTCACTTAACAAATTTCTCACTAAGCAACATAAATTTTGGGCTCAATTGTGCTCATAAGTCAAGGACTACCTGCACTTTAGAATTCACTACACCATCCCCAACAGACAACTATCCAGTTTCTGTTTGAAAACCTCCAGTGAGGAGGAAAAAACCCAGTCCCTGAAGTTGCTTCCATCCTCTACTCAATCCTCACCATCTTTGATTTGAAAGAACATTTACTGTGCTTTTTAAAAAGCTGCATAAGAAAAGCACTTGGCATTAGAACTTTACCTTGTTATTGTACAAATCTTTTCTTTAGCTATTCTCAATGAGATTCATGCGTGATTCATGGTACTTTTAAAATGTGTCTCCTTATTAAGCATCCTGTGTAAGTAATGAATGGATTTCATACTATCGAAATAATGGGGAAGTTCACTTGGTTGCTTAACATTTAAGCCTGGGAGAAATGGGAAGCCCAAGTTATTATTATTATTATTATTATTATTATTATTATTATTATTATTATTATTTTTTAGTAAGCCAATGATTCCACCAGCATTTCTGAAACCATGACTAAAAATAACATTTCTTGTGGCCAAAACAGTTAATTGGGTTTTGCTGAAGAATCTGTCATGGCCTCTTTAATGAAGAGGATTATAATTCTCAACTGTACCAGTGCTAGATAAAATGTCCAGTTTATGAGCTTCTGGGATCAAATTTTCCCCTTCAAACTAAAAGTCAATACTTGCATAGCCTATCTTCTGTCTTTGTTACAAAGCAAAAGAACTTTGGATTCTTTTTATATATAATGAACCACATATGTCAAGGACTTAGGCACAGCATTGGAGAAAGGCACCCTAAGTACAAAATATTGGCAGGTTGTTGGAATAGAAATAGCTTGGTGTTACAGAAACTGAAGATAAACTTTTGTACTTGCTCATCAGCTTTAGACATAGACTGTCCTAGAGAATCTTCACATTAAAACAATCTTTTGTGGCCTCCCAACACATTGAATTAAACAACATAGGAACAATTTAGCACTTTCATTCACTCCCTCACATTTCTTTTTTGAAAATCCAGGTGGTCTAGACACACATTTCATCCCTAAAACATGCATGTGTTTGTTGGGTATTAAAGAGTTGGGGACATTGCATTTTAATAGAATCTATGGCTATATCCATCCTTATATTGGCTAAGAAACATCTTTGTTTACCTTCTTGGTAAAGACTCCTTCAGGTTTCGCTCAGTGTCTGCTGATTTAAATGACACATCCATGGTTTTCTTGGCATCAATATGGAAGTGTTTCTGGGACTTAATTATTTTTAAATTTCCCAATATAATCTACATCCCCACTATTATCTAAAGCTCTTCCATCCAAATATTAACTAGGCCCAGCCCTGCTTAGCTTGGATCCAGAGGCTGTATCAAAATACAAGGATAAGCAAGAAGGCAGAAGAAGGCAGGAATGCAAGAGGACGGCAGGTTGTTCAACAGCAATTTGCTAAACAGAGTAGTGGTGCTAGTGAAGCTGCCCCAATTAGACCTTAACCCTCTCAGTTCTGAAATTTAGTGTAGGAAGTTAGCACCCACCCCTTTCCTGGAAGAGTGAAATATTTTGGGAAATATTAAAAAGGCAGAATATTATATTTCCCTGGATGAGAAATGGAGAAGCATATTTTACAGACAAAGCAGCTCCCACCTTCCTGACCCCCACCCTTTGTTAATGGGCCAGAGGCAGAAACCCAATCCTTTGGACCTTTGCAACACAATAGCAACAGAAACTAATACAATGGGCCCCATCTAGCAACCGAAACTCACCACATGTGACCTGGGAAGCAGATGTGACCATCAGCCAGCAAGGCTAGCTAAGACCCCCACCCCCTGGGAGTCTGACAAGCAATCAGGATACTCTTTGGGGGCCCCAAGAAACGCAAAGCCAGAGAGGGCATAAAAACCCAAGGATTTACTGTATCTGCCCCTTTTTCTGTTCAGGAACTCAAGCCATGTGATCCTGTCCACCATTAAACCATCTTTCCAAGCAGTCTCCATGTTTCCAGTGTCTGTTTCCCCACTTGGAGCAGAACCTAGAGCCGTGATGGCGAACCTATGGCACGGGTGCCACAGGTGGCACGCGGAGCCATATCGGTGGGCACGCGAGCTTAGCTCTGGCACACATGCGTGCACCAGCCAGCTGATTTTCGGGCCTTCTGGGCCCACTAAAAGTCAGGAAACACACTGTTTCCGGCCTCCGGAGGGCCTCTGGGGAGGGTGGGGAAGGCAGTTTTTGCCCTCCCAAGGCTCCTAGAAAGGCTCTGGAGCCTGGGGAGAGCAAAAAACGGGCCTACCGGGCCCACCATGCCATCACGTGGGGGATAGGGCACATAGAATTATGGATGTGGGCACGCGGGCGTGTGACCCCACTGAGTTTCTCCTGCTTTTGGCACGCGATGGCAAAAAGGTTAGCCATCACTGACCTAGAGGATGTTTCTTCCAACATTAGAAAAGGAGATGGCAAATCCAAGCAGCACTTGGTTTCGGAGTATTCCATTTTTAAAGTTGTAAAAACCCTGAGTTCTGAGCTCAGGTTTTTCTGAGCACCTCGATTCTGAAAACCAAAGTTTTAGATTGGGGAAGGATATAAAATATTCTTAACTTTCCTCTTCTCTAAGACTTCCTGATCTCCACCATCCACCAGCATGTAAATTCTTCCCTGAACATTCGTTTCACTTCTCCCTCCCTGTCGTTCTCCACCCCGCAAAATGCTTCTCCTCCTCCTCCTCCTATTTTGCAAATTAAAGATCTCATTAGTGCCCGGGTCCCGACGTCACCTGGAGGATTTGGAATCCGCGGGTTTTGCCTCTTTGCTCCTCTCTTCCCTCCCCACCCTATTGCGTAGCAGGGGAGGGGGCAACCGCCTCTCCTCAGACCCCTCCCACACCCTACTTCTAAAGCACAAGGGTCCGAGTGGTCTTAAAGCAGCAGGCAGGCTGCGGAGCAGGAGCAAAGTGGGGTGCTAAGTCCTTGATGCAGACAGGGGCGCAGGGGGCGCAGGATGGCCGCGGGAAGAAGGATGGGAAACGGGCAGCCCAAGGGCACATTCGCGCTCCTGAAGACGAGAGCTAGAGAAAAGAGATACAGGCGGCTGAGTGGCTGGATCCCAGCCCAGGGCGCCTGCAGATCTCCGGTGGGATACCAAAGCCATTCCACTGACTAGCTCTTCCTACTGAGAGATCCGTCCCCGTTCCAGGTAGGGCGCTACTAGTAGCCTTTGGCGCACCCGGGCCGACGATCTCAGCTCGGGAGTAATTTCAGGGCGACCATCCGGCCTTTTCAGACGTGGGATAATTCTGCCGGTCCTTCCCATGTGATGCTGGAGAAGGGGAAACGCGGAAAGATCCGCGGCGGACGGAGTAGCCCTCTTGCAGACAACCGGCGGTAAAAAAAACAACAACCCCAAAACCTCCCACCACGCGCTTCTTCCTCCCCTCCAAACCGGGACAGTTGGCCGGGCAGAAATGGCAAGGTGGCCTTAATCGGAACCACCTGTCCCTCCCGGGGACTGGCCGAGAGCCGAGGCGCCAAGTTGCTGAAGGGTTCAGGCGGGGTCAGAAGGGAGGGAGGACAGCTGCCGCTCGTCCTGCCAGCTTTACTGTCGAAGTTGGTGGTTATTGTTATTATTATTATTATTGTTGCTTCCTGCTGTCCCGCCTGCCTTCTCCACCTCGGCCGCCGAGATGGATGGCTGGGAGGGCGATGAAGGGTGAGGGAAGGAGACACTTGCTGGAATCCAGAGCACGCCGCCCGCTGGCTGTTTCCCGAGGGCTACTCTCGACGGGTGCCTCGCGTCCCTTTTCTCTCCATTTCCCCCCATCTCCCGCCCGCCTGCTTGCCTCGGGAGGTTGCCCAGGTTAGCTCGTCCTCCCCTCCTTTCCTTTCCGGCAATCGGGAGCCGTCCGCTAAGACAGCCGCCCTCCCTCCCCCCCCCTCCCGCACTAACCACTCCAGGATGTGCCGCTGACAAGCAGCCAAGCAGCCGCGACCAGCCCTGCGCGACACTCGTCCGCCTCCGTGGTATCTGGGGGGCGGGTGGGGGGGGGGAGAGGAAAAAGGACGACTTGAAGGAGTTTGGGGTCGCGCCAGCCCGGGAAGTTGCTGCAAAACGTGCAGAGCCGGGGTGTCCGCCTCCAGCGCCCCGGATCACCTCCCTTCGGAACTCCGGAGAAGCCGAGCCCTGCCTTGGAGCGCAGGGGATGCAGCCCGCCGCTCCAGTTACCCTCTAGTAAGTAACCCCCGGTTTGTTTACTTCTTCTTCTTCTTCCGCCGCCGCCGCCGCGGTTTCTGATAGGAACCTGGAAGGCGCGAATTCGGCCGCCTCGCCAATGTCATGGCTTGGCGCTCTCGGTTGCCCTCGAGGAGCCGAGGCTCTGGCGCTTAGCGCTTCCTCTAAGTCCTGCCCACCCCCACCCCCCAGTTCCAAGGATGAACTTTTGCTTTTATTTTTCCTCAAAACACCTCAGAAGCTTTCGCGGTATCCTCCCTCCCCCCCCCACTTCTCCTCCCCCTCGGGCTCAGCTCCTGGGGGGGGGGGGAGGAGGATTTCACCCTTTGGATCGCCCTGAGGACACTGCGCTGAAACTCGGCCGAGAAAGAAGCGAGTGGGGCCTTGAATAATATACAACAGTACCCGTCCTCCCAAAAACAAACCCCATCACCCCACCCCACCCGCGCTTGGTCGTGTGTCCCCCCCCACCCCCCGTCTAATCGCTGAATGTTTCTATGTCCAATCTCTTCGCTCACCTTGAGTAATATCGCAGGAGGCACAAGGTTTTTCCCAGTTCGCCTTTATTTTGGGATAGTCTCTCTGCGACCATTTTAAGCTTTTTTATTTTGCTTCTCTTCGCCAGAGTTTTGAGTCCTGAAAGGAAGGCGGGCGGAGGGGGGGCGGGGGAGCTGCGTCCCGGTGACCAATATTTCTCCTCCCCCCCCATCTCACTTTTCCCACTTCCATGTTGTTTCCCGTTTGCTGACCGCCGTTTCCAAACGCTTAAGTGTCCCCCACCTCTGTTTCACACATGCCGACCTCAACAGTTGCTGCGGGAAGAAGGGAAAGTTATAAAATAATAACACCGTGACTGATACTATCATAACTAGCGAGGCGCAGGCACATTGTAGTATCGGTGCCGAAAAGAAAAAAACGGACGGCGGGAAAGGAGATTCGGAAGCTGGAGGTTTCCAGATGGGCGGAGAGACAGCTGGACAAAACCGAGAGGAAGAGGAGCAGCAGTAGGGAAAAGTGGGGGAGGGCGGGATAAGGAAAGAGAGGGAGAGGGAGGGAGAGAGAGAGAAATATGAAAAGCTAGGTTCCTCCCTCCCTCCTTCCTTCCCTTCCTCCCTTCCTTCCTGTTGTCAGTGCATGGAAATTTGCACTAGCAGCCTAAATTGTTTCTGGTATCTGCAAAGTCTCCGTGTAAGGGTTGATGTGAAGATGTATGCTGCGAGATTCCATCCTTCACTTTTCAGTATTAAAGTATTTTGTGGACTTTGTGGATGCTTTGCTCTTTGAAGGTATCATTGGGGAAGGAGAGAGCGAAGGAAGCAAGGAATAGAGGTGGGCCCCTCCTTAAGTTGCCAAGGGTTGAAGTGAAAATAAAGAGCAAATGAGCCCAACGTAGTTGGTTAAATAAATGACAAATAAACACCCCAAAAGATGCTCTAAATCACAGAGACTATTCAGAAGCAACACTATTCTCCTGCACCATTCATTGAGATAAATATTGAACCTGAGTTTATGCCTAAGAGCTCCCTGAAGGATTAACCTCAAGATTCTTGATTCTCTCCCCCACCAACTTTATTTTACCCTTTTGGGGTTCTCTTCATACTCACTTTTTCTCATGCATTCCTTGACAAACACAATTTGTATTGCCTGGTTTGATTTATATGATGGCAAATGCAAAGCTACAGCAGTACCAAAACCATTATGGGAGCAAGCTAATGGAGTACTCCCTTTTTAAAAAAAAAGCTGCAACAAATATTTCCCAAAAAAGCAAACAAATGACCTTTGCATGGGTAAAACACTAAGACAAGTAGATGTTAATGACACTTCCACTGCAGAAAATAAATGTTCCACAAAATACACTACCGGTACAATATAATGGGATGAGTTTTGAGATGTCAAAACTCTATTGATTCTGGGTTTGCTCCCCTTCTCCCCCCCCCCATTTTTTGTTTGTTTGTGATTTACAAGTGTGAAATACATCCTTTTGTAACTCATAGGCAATTTCTCTCCAGTGCTTTTTGAGAAGGTGACATATTTAAGTTTATTTTACAAAACTCTGGAATTTCTTCTTGCTTCCTCAATTTTTGTTTTGCATAAAACTATTCAGTCTAGCTACTTTTAGCAAAGAAGCAGGTATTTCCTCTCCATTACCTCCCTTTTAAATATTATTCCACCAAAATGATGTGATATTTTAGGAACTATGGATTAAAGAAGCTGTATTGTTTCCCTGTTTCTCATATCATTTTAAAAAGTACAATCAGAAAAAAAAAGTTGTGCAGCCAAAACCTAGTAGTCAGACAAACAAAAGCAATCCTTTCCTTCCTCCCAAAACTTTGTATTTCCAGAAAAAAACAGAAAATCTGGCAGAATTAATGCAGCACTGTTTAGTCATCTGTGATAGATTGAAATGGATTGATGGATGGCAATACAATTGAACAAGACATAAAACCAAAGGGTCCTAATGAATTAAGGTTATGAATCTGCCATGCATCTGCCTACACCTCTGTATTTCTTGGATCTGTCGCATTCCACTTGATTTAAGAAGGCTTTTATCACTCGGTCCATCACAGATACATATGATGTTTGAAATATAAGTATAGATGATTTACAGCTGAAGCCCTTTGTCACTCTCCAATGATCTGGTGTGCAATCACATGCCATGGCCTCTTATTTGGAAGCCAAGAGAACTGGCATGCTTTAGTTTTAAGCTTAGCCTTAACCTTTCATTGCCCTAGATAATTGACTGGAGCTGTACTTTTCAACATTCTTCTTCTGGTTTTGCCTACTGAAGGTAATTAAATCCTCCTTCATCTCCATGCTCAGTGAGTTAAAATGAAACAGTTCCATTTACACTCACTGAATGTTGCATCAAACTCCAGGCAATAGTAACTCCTTTACTCCTTTACTAATTCTTCACTACCGGTACTTCTTTATTAATAATGTTTTTGCACTTAATCATCTGGCTGAGTGCTTAATAACATCCTCTGCTCATCTTTTGCTCCTCTTCCGAAAGACCATGCAGCCTGTGTTCAAGGATGGATTATACATCCTCCAGATAAGTGGATGCAAGGCAGGAGGCAGGGCAAGTTATATACTCTGAAAGACAAACTAATGAAATCTGAAATAGATCAGGGCATGCAAAACTTTGAAAGGGTGCTTTGATTCCAACGAAAGGACTCTATCAAAGTAGGTTTACAACCTGAAGAAGAGATGTTCTGTGAACGCAGTTCAGTTCTGCAAAGCATTTTGAGGACCAAATGGCTTTATGTGATGATTTTAGAGTGATTGCAAAGCATGTGCAAATATTTACTACTTTTAAGAATAAGAAAATGGTAGTAGGTCTGTGAATGCCATTTTATTTGTGGCTTGTCTATCTGTGGAATAAGTATTATATGTGTTTGCTGCGTTTGCTACAAAATGTACACAATAATGAACATAACCCCACACTCCATGATTTGGACAGAACTGAGTCCTACCTCCTTAGGTTGTTCATATGGTGTTAGAAAGATTGATGCGATTTGATAAAGTGAATCCACTTTTGAATCATAGATTCAAAAGGTTGTACTTTCTTGAATGTGTAATTCTATCAAGAATGATGGATATGCAAAGCATGAGGGACAGCAAGAAAGTACAACCCATGGACTACAATCTGGGATTGATTATATAAATTCTCTGTACATTTATGAACTGGCTGGCTGTCTAGTGCAAAGATTGATCAATACCATATTATTTGTATGGTTAAGGTTTAATTGTCTGTTTAAAAATTGGGCGGAATGATTTTTACTTACATAATTTAATTTGGTTTTGTGATTTCCTTTCTCTCTTTCTTTCCCCTTGCTTCCTTTTTGTATTTTTACCATTGTTAGTCTTTGGTTCTTTCACTCTACATTAAAGCCTAATGTAAATAATAGTGTGAATAAAACACCAACAACCAAATGTTACACAGGAGAAGTCAAACATCAGGCCTAAAGCCTATGATGATGAGGTGTTTGGGGTTTTTTTTGTCCAGAAGGGCCCAAGCTTATCCATATCTTCTGGCACCCAACAAAATCTAGTGCTTAGCAGCAACACAGCCAGTGGGCATTTTTCCAAGACATGCCCAGCCTGCCATCTGAGAAAAGCAAGTAAAAAAAGTAAGGCCTTAATTTTTAAACAGGTTTTCAAAGTTTTCATTTCTAGAGGGAAATAGAATACTCTCTGCAGTAGTTTAGCACATCTTGTCTACAGGCTCTTGGGTAGAGAAACTGCTGTGCTGTGCTTTTCGCAAACCTACTACCTTTATCATAAAAGACATGCATACATACACACGTGTGTGTGTGTATGTACTGTATGTGTGTATATATATATGTGTGTACATACACACATACTGAGTAACAGAGTTGAAATGGACTTTGGAGGTCTTCCAGTCCACCCCCCTGCTCAAGCAGGAAACCCTATACCATTTCAAATAAATTGTCAAATCTCTCTTTTTTAAAAAACTCCAGTATTGGAGCTTTCACAACTTCTGGAGGCAACTTGTCCCACTGATTAATTGTTCTAACTGTCAGGAAATTTCTCCTTAATTCTAGGTTGCTTCTCTCTGATTAGTTTCCATCCTTTGCTTCTTGTCCTGCTCTCAGGTGTTTTGGAAAATAGTTTGACTCCCTCTTCTTTGTGGCAGCATCTTAAATATTGGAACACTGCTATCATATCACCCCTAGTCCTTCTTTTCATTAAACTAGACATACCCAATTCCTGCAACTGTTGTTTATATGTTTTAGTCTCCAGTCTCCTAATAATATTTCTTGCTCTTCTCTGCATTCTTTCTATAATTTCAACATCTTTTTATATCGTGATGACTGAAACTGGATGAAATACTCCAAGTGTGGTTTTACCAAGGCATTATAAAGTAGTACTAATGCTTCATGTGATCTTGATTCTATTTCTCTGCAGCCTAGGATTGTGTTGGCTTTTTTGGCAGCTGCAGCACACTGCTGGCTCAGATTTAAATGATTGTCCACTACAACTCCAAGATCCCTCTCGCAGTTACTGCTGTTGAGCCAGGTACCACCTATTCTATACCTACTCTATATTCTATACCTATTTTGTTTGTGCATGTGTGTGTGTATAATAGTAGTAGTAGTAGTAGTAGTAGTAGTAGTGAAACCTTTGAACGTATATCCATCTAATGAAGGCAGATTTATAGGGGTTACATTTCCTGTTATTTCATTTTATTATTTCAAAAACGAAGCAGCTGCAAATGTTTCAGTGTTTGTCCATCATTGCCTATGGATGATTTTAAAAAAACTGAATCTTGAAATAGCATGCATCAGGACAGTTTGTCTTTGCTTCTTGAATCACAAACTTGATTTTAGCCACACCCTTTTCAGTCCCCTAGGCAAATAATCTTATTGCTGATTTGGACAGCTCTAGAATGTACATCATCATACACTGCCTTGAGGTGATTGCCATGCTCCTTTCTCTTGTTTGTTTGAATGTAGCACAGTTCATATGTACCAGTTCACAGTAGACTTGTATCTGTTTAGATCATTGTATGTCTATGAACTGGGAAATATCTTCATTGACTCTGACATTCAACTGAGTAGTTTTGACATTTCTTATTGCTACTGCTGTAGCAACAATTTATCCATTGTAACCCTCTAAGATACAAAGTATACTGACAGAGATAGATTTTTCTTTCTACATCCATTTGTTTGAAGATGTCAGTCGGAGTGGTGACTGCTCTTTTTCCCTTTTACCGGCCCTAATGGGATATTTTCAACTAGCAAACTTGGTTAGTAGTGTCAGGCCAGAAGTTCTACGTATTAGCACTGCTAAGATCTCAGTGCGTTGTTTCAAAAGTCTGACTGTACGCCTCTTCAAAGCTGCTTCATACAACAAGATGTCCCCCTTGTTTCTAAGAGGGAATGTTGCTTCATTGTGCTTTTCTTTGGACTCTCCTCAATCCTTTTTTTTTTTTTTTGAAGAACTTGGGTTTGTGCAACGGTCTGAAAAGAACCTTATCTGGGTTCCCACACTAGGCAGTGATGCTTCAGGAAAAAGAGACAAATGAAACATTAGGCTGGAGTATATTTCTTTTCTTTATTATTTGTGAAGTTTACTTTCAGATATTTTTTTAAAAAATCACAAATACAAGCTGAGATATCTTTGTCAATTTTATCACTTTCTTACATTGTTCGCACAGATTGGTCCTTCTCTTTCACCCATAGCGTTATCTGTCCGCTTAGTTTTTTGTTTTTTTTAAATTTTTGATAAAAGGGGAGATCAGATTGGTTGATGATCTCAACAGATTCATTGGGAGAGAGATCCCGGTTATGCTAAAAAGGGTAAATGTCCCATGAACCCGAGTATATATAGTTTGGCTCAGATGATCGATGAACTGTATCCTGTCCATGGCTACTCCTCTGTGTGAACAGCACCAATTAGCTCCCCTTTTGTGCTTCATAGAAACTAATTTCCACATTCAAGAGTATGTTTCTGAAATTTGCATGGCAAATCCATCCCCAGATGACCTGGCTGCAATTTCCATGGCCTTTACCTGGAGGGCTTCAACATTAAGGTAGGAGGAGGCCAGGGGCAAGTCCATCCCAGTGGTGGGTTGCTGCTGGTTCAGTCCGGTTCTATAGAACAGGTAGTAAAACTGGCGGGAGGCTCCGACCACCTGCCACGACGTCATGGGTGATCTGCGCATGTGCAGAAGCTTCTGTGAATGTGCAGAAGTGCTCCCATTGCGAACCAGTAGTAAAGGTAGGTAGAACCCACCCCTGGTCCATTCCTGAGGACATCACAACCATATTATGTTCTAGTTTGGTGTGGTGATACTTTGGTGTTCTGCATGAGTTGTGACAATGTGACATGTCCTGTTAAAAAGCAGAACTCTTTTTTTCTGTGTGGAAATAGGAAATCAGTTTAGAGGTGATACTGCAGGGAAAGAATAGTCTGGTTCTGCTTTGTCCCAAGGACTGCAAAATGAGATTTGCTTGTTTTTTTCTGATGTAATCTAGGTTTAAGGCTCAGATGTTTGAATTTAAAAAATGGTTATCTGTCCATGGATTAGAAATTGCATTGTTCCTCAGTTAGAGCCAATGCCAAAGGGACAAGCTTCAGTAAGCTTGAATAATTTTCCTTAAAGCAAAGCCATTGAGTAAATATGCACTACATCTTAGTGGTTCCAAGTGCATTAAACTGACCATTTTTTTTTACATTTTAGTATGATACTTCTGATTAACCAAATAACAATTACCAATAGCAATAATAATTGGATGTTACAGTACATGGAGACTACAGAATAGAAAAGAACTGGGGTGAAAAATATCACAAAATATAAAGACCTACTAATAAAAATAGAGTGACTGTGGCAAAAGAAAGCTAAGGTAGTACTAATATTAAAATGTGTTTTTGGGTACAATCCCAAAACATCTGGATCACCACTTTAACATCATCAGCATTGCCAAAATTCACCATCAGTCAATTGCAAAAGGCAGCTTCACTTGGAACAGCTTACATCCTACGATGATACTTTTCATACCATCAAACAACATCAGCCTGTCCCAGGTCTTTGGGAAGGACTCAATAAGTGGATTCATGGATAAAAATGTGGAATCCAGTCTAAACATCTGACTGACTACTACTAAAGAGAGTATGACAGTTTAGAGGGATGCAGGGATGCGGAAGTGGTGCAGGATTCACCTTTTTCTTTTTGTTATTTTAAATAACGGATGGCCCTGAATTTAGAATCTACCCTGTGATTCTTGTCTTCAGCCTCAAAGAATAGGATAGAGACATGCAGTATTTTTCCATTTTGAGTATTCAACCTGACAACTCTTGAATTTTGCTATCTCATAGCTTCTTTGGTTAGCTTAGTACCTGGCTCTGTGCCAGGCGGGAGAAAAACAAAACTCCTGGATCCTTTGGATTCCAAGAAACAAGGGCATTGAAAAGAAAGCAAGGGAAACGGGTGCCTTGTTTAGGCATGTGCTTTGGAATCTTCCCACCCCCCACCCACTCTCTTTTTCATGAAGCCATGGTTAATTCTCCAAAAGTATTGGACTGGCAAGCCTTGTTAAGGAGAAATTTTCTGACAGTGAGAGCAATCAACCAATGGAACAGCTTGCCTTCGGAAGTTGTGGGAGCTTCATCACTGGAGGCTTTCAAGAAGAAATTGGACTGCCATTTGTCGGAAATGGTGTAGGGTCTCCTACTTGGGCAGGAAGTTGGACTGGATGACCTACAAGGTCCTTTCCAACTCTGTTAATCTGTTGCACCCAAGGGACCGGGGTGGGGAAAGGGTCATT
Source organism: Ptyas mucosa (assembly GCA_012654045.1). Taxonomy (NCBI): domain Eukaryota; kingdom Metazoa; phylum Chordata; class Lepidosauria; order Squamata; family Colubridae; genus Ptyas; species Ptyas mucosa. Next base: position 3,350,598 of record WNWU01000040.1, on the reverse strand, counting down.
GTAGATTGTCATGAATGACTCCTTCCATACAGCAGAGCTAACCTGACTTTGAGCTAGTTGGGAGTGCCACACTGGCTGAAGCATGAGGTATGAATTCTGGTATCAAAGTAAAATATCAAACTCTGTTTCATGAGAAAAGTAGTAGTAGTTGGAACCGATGCAGCCTTCAATATAGTTAAATGGCCTTGAAGAGAAATTAAGACAGGCAAATCATAGATGTAAGGCTCTCTTGGTCCCCCCCCCCTCTCTACAGCTCTTGGGTAGTTGATGCTATATTCTTCATGAAATATTGATGGCAGAACTAAAAATACTTGAAATTTACTGCAAACGTGAAAGAGATTCTTTCTCCTAGCAATTCGGCTAGATGGAGATTGTGATTAGTGTGTGTGTGTGTGTGTGTGTGTGTGTGGATATGTGTTTATGCATATTTGTAGTTTCTAGGATCATGAACTCAATCTACGGTCCACCACTATGTTTTATTTTTGTGGCCTTAATGTCTATTCCATTGGGGTTAGAGAAATCTGGAAGGGGGCTAGGACCTAATCTCCATCTTTTGTTCAAGAGCAGTTGGAAGGGGCAGAAAGCAGGTGCAAGTAGTTCACACCTTTTCTTCCCTCCTCATCTCTGCAGTCTAGTTCTCTGACCTCATCTCAACTTTATGATGAACTGAACCAATTCCTCCTTGCCTTCAGTCATAAGAGGGATGAGTGGCTGTGGTCCAATACATGCAGATACATATCCACAGTATGTGTAGGAGAAATCTTGCAAATCAGGAATAGACCTCTCTCCCCCCCCCTTCCTGTCCCCCTTCCCTCTCTCTCCCCTCCCTTCCTCTCCCCCTCCCACCTCCCTCCCCCTCTCCCTCCGTCTCTCTTGTTTTAATGCTTTATTTTGTTACTTATATTGGTTCTAAGCCACCTTGAGCTACCTCTAGATGAGATGGGTGGCATATAAATTTACTAAATAAATAAATAGGATGGGGGAAACTATCAGCTTCCAAGTTCAATCCAAATCAATGCACATCTGAATATCAGGATAGTTGAGGGGGGAAGGGAGTAAAAAGAACCCAGCATATGTAACTATGGTTCCCTCTTTCATATCTACTATCTCCCCACCCCACCCCCCCCAAAAACACAGGAAAGGGACCTTTTGCTGTAATCAATATGTGCAGGGTTTAAGCCCTAGATTTGGATGAAATGCCATCTTCAAATCTCAACTGAGATAAACATTTGAGCAATCAAGATCTTGCAAAGAAAGACAGAGCCTTTCATACAGGGAGAAATGTCAAAAGAACAAGCCATTTTCAAATCAGATAGCTAACATGAATGGAGAAGATCTGATCATTCTGAAGAATCTTTACAATAAGCAAGAAGCTAATGTAAGAACTTGAATTTGGAGAAACTTCTTCAGAATAGGAAAGGGGGTGGGACAAAGGCACATATTTTTTTCTATAGCTATTTAATGCATATCTGGACTATATTGTAAAATTGGCAGGTTTAAAAGATATGTGATAGCTGGAGTCAATATTGGAAGCTGAATCACTGAAATACACGGGTGACACTATTTTGTAAACTGAAAGTAAGGAAAGTAAAAAAAATGAAAAATGAATAATCTGGGTAAATGTCAGTTATTAAGACAAAGTAACACAACCAATATGCTTCATGAATTTACATCTCTCAGTGAAGATATAGTTAGATATAGATGATAGATAGTTTTGGGGTCTGGGATTCAAAAATAAAGATGAACCTTGTAAAGGATTAAACCTAGGGAGGAAAGCAATGACCAATTTATGGTAGGTAAAGCCAGAAGAGGAAAAGAATATTTCAAAGATCAGAATAATTACTGCAGTGGTCTTTCCAATGGTAAAGTATAGCTGTGAAAGCTGAAGAGAAAGAAAGAAAAGGAAAGGAAAGAAAGAAAAGAGAAAAGAGAAAGAAAAGGGAAGAGAAGGAAAAGAGAAAGAAAGAAGCATTTGAATTATTGATTAGGAAATAATTAATAAGAATATCATTAACTCCAAGAAAAATTGGTTAGTCCTGAATCAAATTAAAGGCATACTGCTCCCTTGAGGCAATTATTAGCAAGCAGAAACTCATATACTTTGAGCATCTGACATGGACAGAGAATAACCTTGGCAAGATTCAACAAAGTAGAAAGGCGGACAAGCTTTAAGTTGGATAGATGGGATCAAAGAAGTCATAAGATTGTCCTTGGAGGAGCTACAAAGTATCGCTGGATCCATTTTGTGGTGGACGAATAGTATTCGTCCATACTATTACTAGAAGTCAAGCTTGACTCAATAGCAACTAATTAGCTGTTTTATCTCAAGGATTATTTTTACCATTGCCTTCCCTGATATCAGAATGTTCTGAATGGGGAAAATAACAACAATAACAATAAATGACCAAATTCCTAATAATACGCAAATAATATTTATTGTCTTTCTCGTTTTCACCCCTCCATGGTTCAATTCTCATTAAGCATCTTTTTGACTGCATATGGCTATTACCTTTCTTCAGAAGGTATTATTGCTATAAAGTACAGTGATTTCTGGGTTTTCTTCACTGAGCTGTACCATTGCCTTTCCATGGGGACAGGTAGCAAGTGACAGTTGTTAACTCCTGTTCTCTGGACTGGATGCAAAAAAACATAATAACATCAGGTAAATTGACTCTCATTAGCCAAAGATGGCTAAGATGATGAGAGCTGGCTGCCTTGCTTGAGCAGTAAAAGTGGCAAAGGGAAAGGCAAATGAATCTGATTCACTACCTGAAGGTTCTCTTGTGCCCCTTTTAAGGGTCTTTCTATGGAGCATCCAACAGAATGTTTTATTATATTGAATTGGGCCATGTGCTATTTACGTGCATCACCAAGAATGTGATAATTCATCTTTCTAACTCATAACTCACAACAGAAGCTCACTATAAACTTAATAACTTGAACAGCATATATGTAGGACAAGGGGTGGCAGAACCTGGGGGTGGAGTGAAAAGGGGGAGTAGCCTAGAATCCTTACCTAGTCACAAGAGAACTGAGTCCATCCCCCACCCCCCTAGTTGTGTTCTGTTGACTCGTATCTTTAAGCAAGTGCCCATCATTAGTTGAGAAGATTCCCGTGCATAGGCTTTTAGCAATAAATCCGTTTAATTGAACCTTCACATGTGAACCTGGTCTTTTGCACCTGACAATATGGGAGAGAAAGGAAGTTTAGATTTTGTCCACTATGGACATAAACACTTCCTCTGTGCCTGCATCTATTTCTGAGCATTGCCAACTCTTTTAGAGCAGAGAGAGCTCTGGGCAAAGAACTCTGATTGCTTACCCATTCCCTTTTCCTAAACACAACATGGAAAATTTTGTAAAGGATTAGGCAAAATTTTGAAGGATATGACTGCTAATTGTGGTGGCTAATAGGACTCTACTATGGCAGGGTGGGTGCTCATGCTCAACTAAGTTAATGAGATATCCGCGAAGAAATGCACAAGCTGAGAAATAACTACTACATAAATGGGGTGCTGAACTAGAGAATTCTCTGAGCTAAGCAGGACTCTTAATAAAGTTTAAATGATCTGAAGCATTGAAGAGAGTGGAGACAGTCTGACAGTCCTCTTTCATGGGGTGGGCATAGAAGAGGTATAAATGTTTTGGGGTGGGGGGAACCTAATAATTCCCTGCTTTCTGTGTATGACTTCTAGTAAAGAAACAACGTTTTATGTTAGGAGCGCTCCCATCCGAAATAAGCCTGGTTGACTTTGATGGACTAATGTCAACTGAATTAATATACTGAACATTGAATTCTATGTTGGTGCCATTGACCTTGAATGAAATATTCAGTTTGTTCATTCAATTATAATATAGGGTATATTGCAGGGATGATTAAAAATTTGTTTATTTATTTATTTTAAATATACAGAACCAACCAAAAGTATAAATTTATTCATAAATGGAATTAAAAAAATGTTGGTTTTTTAAAAACGCAAACTTGGAAGAAAGAAAATAATTGCAGCATTGAGGCTGAGAGCTCTTAAGCTCTGCTTTGCTACCTAACTCTGAGAAAATTCTGTCTAGGCTGAGACACTTCATAATAGCTACCACATTCCCCCAGGAGACAATTGTCCTGCTCCTGTGTCATCCTACCACCAATAGTTTTCCTTTCTATGGGAAGACTATATTGGATTGTGTGTCTCTTTGTGTGTGTGTGCGTGCGCGTGCCTGTGTGCACATACATGCATTCATACACGCACATAGATAAATAGGTAGATACATACACACAAAATGTATGCATTGAAAGTACTATAAATTGAATTTATGCTACATTAAAACATCAAGAAGCACACATGCAACAATTAGATTAACATTTTAAAAAATTCTTTCTTACCACTCCGCTGGTCTATAATCTAGATTTACTCTTATCAGTTAAATTACAATAATGCAGTGGTTATAACATTTGCTTTGCAAATAAAAAGTTGTTGGTTTGAGTCCTAACTTAATATTTATTACCATTTTTAAAAATTCCTGAGGTACCTCTTGGACTTCATTACTTTTTTTTAATGTCTTCTGGTGAACCATTTCATTATTTCTCCAGTCATTTGAGGTGAAACCGAGAGGGGATGAAATCCTTTCCCCTCAAGAGACTGGTGAAATGATGAAATGATCCAGAACTGGTTTTAATAAAATAAAAAAGCCCAGGGGAAAGTGGGTCACTCAGGGCAAGAAAGATACTATTTTGAAAAAAATCTACCAGGTTTCCAAACAGCAACCTTCTACTTACAAAACAATACGCACAAGCCTTGTGCTATTATAGCGATACTGATAAAGGTAACTCTAGAAGCTCTGAACAGTTCTGAAAGTTTTGAAATATCTGAAATATTAGAGAACAGGGAAACAATAGTATTGATTCAGTTGAAGGGGCATTGCTGCCTCTGTTAAGTAGCCAATAAACTGCAGGGTTAGACTGCGATGAAGTAAAGCATACAATATCCCAATTAGACACAAATTTCAAGGCAACATAAGGGATAAAATTGTACTTTAATGACACCAAAACACACCTGAGAGGCACATCTGCAATTGTGTAAAGCAATATCATCTGTTCCGGCCTTCCAAAAACGTTTCTGACCCATTCTGGTAAAAGAGCAACCAGGCAGTGTGGATAAACTGTTAAGAGAAGAAGGATCTGCTTGGCTTGCCACTCATTTGTCTTTTTCAGCAGCTGTTTATATTTTGAGATTTCATTAATATAAATAAAATTTTATTATAAAGAGAGTTTATCCATAGATTTAATTGGCATAAGCCATTTCTCATAAGGCGTACAATCAAATGGAAACTAATAAATTTAACATGAGTAATGGGTTATGCTACTACTTGGTAATAGAGGACATGCTTCGCATGCAGAGTGTTCCAAATTTCCTTTCTGGTCTCTCTAATTACAAGGATCACAATAAGCTGCCGTGCCTCAGACCTCGAAGTTCTGCTGCAAGTCCAACAGGACAATTTTGGTTGGTTTGGTTCATAGGAGGAATTGTAAGTTATGTGTTCTAAATTAACCAGTGAGAGGATTTATTCATGATACCAACCATCGTGTATTTTAGCCATGGGTTTAGTTGTAATCAAAAACCTAAACAATGATGTCTAGACCACAGCTAATTCCAGGCCAAGCAAACTAGATTGTGCAGTAATTCATTATTTGAACTATAGCTAATCTGGTATGACATTTAATAAGTTTACAATTCTGTTCTTAAGCCAGGGATAGAGACCCTGTGACCTCCAGATATTTCCGAGCTACAGATGTTGTCATTCCTCATTTTTAGCCTTACTGATTGGACTTGGTGGGTCTTGTGGTGTTATAGCACCTGCAGATGCTATTACAGATTCTCATGCTGAGGAAGATCTCAGGCAGGAAGGATATTCCATGCTGGAACAACAGCGGCGGTGTCTCTGGAGAATCTCAGACACCCAGATATGGTCCATCTGCAGTTGAAAGATAAAGGCCGCTCTTTTGAAGACAGCAAAGTCCACATTTTGGATAGAGAGGACCATTGGTTTGAAAGAGGGGTAAAAGAATCCATCTGTCTTAGAATTAAACACCACCACCCCTCAACAGGGAGGGGGAGGAATAAGACACAACCTATATCCAGTTTACAACACAGGCAGAAATTCCAAGAAGATTCCACAACCAATTGCACTCTGATAACAGATGACTCTGAGAGTACAGATAAACCCCTAAGTGGCTTCAACAGCTCTCAGAGAGTACTAACAACCAGACGACTGCAAAGAAATACAATCCTTCCATTATTTTTTTTAAAAATTTGATTTATATGCCGCCCTTCTCCGGAGACTCAGGGCGGCTTACAATGCATTAAGCAATAGCCTTCATACTTTTGTACATTTATACAAAGTCAGCTTATTGCCCTCACAATCTGGGTCCTCAATTTACCTACCTTAGAAAGGATGGAAGGCTGAGTCAACCTTGAGCCTGGTGAGATTTGAACTCCCCATCCTACCAGAATCAGAATCTACCTTCATCAGAACTGATGAAGCTTCTTGGAAGCGAAACATTTTCTTTTTCTTTCTCAACTAAAAAAAACCCCAGTCCAGTTGCCTTCTGAAGAAGAAAAAAGCACCTTTGACATCAGCAGTGCTGGTGGTTGTGGGAAGAGAACGCTCAGAAGATAGCACTAGCACTTAGCAGTAGCACTTAGACTTATATACCACTTCACGGTGCCCTACAGCCACCTCTAAGCAGTTTATAGAGTCCGCATATTGCCCCCAACAATCTGGGTCCTCATGTTACCAACCACGGAAGAATGGAAGGCTGAGTCAACCTTGAGCCAGTGAGTTTCGAACTGCCAAACTGCAGGCAGCTGGCAGTCAGCAGAAGTAGCCTGCAGTACTGCATTCTAACCACTGCGCCCCCACAGCTCCAGTGAACTGATGGAATCTGCTCTGCTGGGACACTGTGGCAGTGGCCACAGGAAGGAAGGGATTAAAAAAAAGCCTGGGCTGGAGTGGGTGTTGCCCTAAGATATTGGTGGGTGTAGTGGTAGGAAAACAGGGTGGAAGGGTTCTGGGAAGATCAAAAACAAGTGGCCCAAAGGATATTTTGTAGTGGCACATTAGTAGTGTAGACAGCCTCCTACAGAAAGGAGGGAGGGGAAGTGCTTGAAAAGATTGGCAACAGACCAAGGGAGGGTTCCAAATCCCGTTGCTACTGGTTTGCTCGTGCGTGCGCAGCACTTCGACACATGCACATAAGCATCCGGGCAGGTGGGCAGAGCCTCCTGCTGCCGCCGCTACTGGTTCTCCCAATCTGGAGCAAACTAGTAGCAACCCACCACCGCAACAGACCAATGATATATATTATGATGAGATGTTCCTACCAGCAATGCAAGGAAGGAGAAAAGTTTGGAATTCCATACTGCTTGTCCTGACTTACAACAGTTCATTTAGTGACAGTTCAAAGTTACAATATCACAGAAAAAAGTGACTTATGACCAGAGGTGAAATGTAAAATTTGTTACTACCGGTTCTGTGGGTGTGGCTTGGTGGTGGTGGGGTAATGTGATTGGGTGGGTGTGGCCAACTTTTAAAAAAAAAAACTTTTCAAAGCATTTTTTCTAATACTTTGAAAAGCCTCTCTGCCGATCAGGAACTCAGCTGGGATCATCAGAGAGGCTCTTTAAAAAAGGCTTCTCTGCCATCAGGGAACTCAGCTGGGATTGTCAGAGACTTTTCAAAGCATTTTTTAACCATCTCTTTGGCCAAGAGGTTGCAGAAAAAAATGCTTTGAAAAGCCTCTGACGATCCCAGCTGAGCCGCGCGATCATCAGAGGCTTTTTTTTTAACTTTTAAAAGCATTTTTTCATCGGAAGAGGTTGTAGAAAAAATGTTTTTAAAAGCCTCTGATGATTGTGCGGCTCAGCTGGGCATTGGGGGGAGGGGCGCAGGGATTTTTGCTACCAGTTCTCCGAACCACCCGCCGCCATCACTACCGGATTGGGCGATCCAGTCCGAACCAGGAGCATTTCACCCCTGCTTATGACCATTTTTCACACTTACAACCTTTGCAGCGTCCCCATGGTCATGTGATCCAAATTTGGATGCTTGGCAATTGGTTCATATTTATGAAGGTTACAGTGACAACTTGACAGTTACTAACTTGACAACCACAGTGATTCACTTAACCATGGCAAGAAAGGTCGTAAAATGGGGGAAATTCACTTAAGAACTGTCTCGCTTAGTAACATAAATTTTGGGCTCAACTGTGGTTCTAAATCAAGAACTATCTGTATGGGCTGGTGGGATATGCTTCGGTGAACATCAGGCATGGTAAAGACTGGAGGGAGGGACAGAAGTTGCTTGGAAGACGAATGATGGGGAGGCCAGTGGAATGTGCCATGCTGGGAACTGTTGGGGGAAGCCTTGTCATAAAGCCTATCTGGATTTGATGTCATGTGAATCCTGAAACCACCATAGCTTTTCAAGCTGTACCAAAGGTGTTTTTTCAAGAGGCAACTGGACTTTCTGGCTCAAACTGAAGAAGCTTCTTGCATGAGAAGCGAAACACCTTCAAAGGAAAACAAGAAAGTCCAGTTGCCTCTTGAAAAAGCATCTTTGGGGCAACCATGACCTGGATGACTGAGAATCTCCATAGACATTTTCAAGCTGTGGTTCTGAGGAATCGTGGCTGATACTGAAAGGTTCACCAGAAATACTGGAATCCTGCGGTTTTTGTTAAGAGGCACGAAACAAAATATTTTCTCAATTTTATGCACATTTTTATTCAAAAGTATTTGGTGAGAGACTTTGTCAAGTTTTTGGCATGGAAGATTGATTATGTGTTTATGTTACCTCTGGAAGCAGGTTTGATTCAAATGTTTTCCAAGACATTTCAGAATAAAATGTAAATTACCCATTGGATTGGCTCATCTATTGTTGGAATTCAAGTTTGGAGACACAAGTTATTTCTATCTATCAGCCTATTGATTATTAGGAACAATAAATGTAGGGATAATTAGCAGAGGGATTCTATAATTTTAGCCCTTTTGTTGTTTAAAAAAATTGTGCCTCCTATTGCTTTGAAGATATTCTTGGAGCTGCCTTTACTTCCTTTTTCTCTTCTGCACATATTCCCATTTCTGTTCTGACTCTGACTTATACAATTTAAAGAGTGACTGGGTTTTTTTCTCCATAATGAAAAATAACACGCTAACACACTCTTAGAGGTAGAAACATTTAAATAATCTAGGCTTTCCTATCACCATACTGTTTTGTCACAGATAAATGCCTGACCTATGCCAGTGTCTTGCCGGGCCCAGAGAAAGCAGGGGTTAACCACAACACCCATCCTACCCACCTCCTCTTTTAGCCACACCTTACCTCCCAGGTATATAAGGGCATCCCACGCTGGTCCATGTGCTCTTCCAGACTTTACCTGTAATGAACATGTACTCGTATGAATAAAGATACCATCATTAGAAATACTTATGCCTATGTCTGTTATTGGGGTCAGATCCTTGTAAACTATAACATGTTTCCTTAATACAACTGAGTCTTCATTTCTTTTTCACACAAGCTGTAGTCTGAAAAATAACAATAATACACTCTGTGTATAATACACTCTTTGATGTTTCTCTCTGCCTGCATTCTTTCTCCTTCTTAATTAGCTATATGCTAGAGCAGTTAGAAAGCTATGTGAACCCAGGCATTGATTTTGTATTGTGTGAAAATCAGGCCACTGTTTTCACCCTTTGAAGGTCCAACAGATCTCCTCTTAATTTTCTAGCATGCACTTTTATGAAGTTTAGGTTGCTGCTGCAACCCACCTTAGATTAAGAGGTGACCCAAAATTGCTATTTGAAGGCCAATAATATAAAGAAGGTAACAATTCACATTGATTAGGAAAAGTGTGTGTATAGCTTTCAGTAGGAGAGTGATATTGCTTACAGTCTATGAAAAAAGGGATAGGAGGATTGATGGGTTTTGATACAGATTAATAAGTTTTATGTTCCTCAGGACCAATACAGAGCCTGTAGTACAGTGGTTTAAAGCACCCTGTTATTAACATCTATTAACATCTGCTGCTTGCAATTACTGCAAGTTCGAATCCACCAGGCTCAAGGTTGACTCAGCCTTCCATCCTTTCTAAGGTGGGTAAAATGAGGACCCAGATTGTGGGGGCTATAAGCTGACTTTGTATAAATATACAAAAGTATGAAGGCTATTGCTTAACGCACTGTAAGCCGCCCTGAGTCTCCGGAGAAGGGCGGCATATAAATAAATAAATAAAAAATACATTCACTAACTGATCATTTACAGGTTTTTTTAAGTCATCATTTGATGAATGAAGGCTCTTCACCTGTGGGTTGACATAGAGAACATGTACCCTTGTGGCTTAACTGGTGAGGCCTGAAAGGACTAACCAGCTAAGGTGGGAAGGCCACTGCTCCACACTACGCTACTGCCAGCTTCTACTATCTTGACCTGAGTGCTGGCATCAGAGCAAGTAAAGCACTTGTGGGTGAGATAGTCAGAAAGACAGTCTGAGCCATAGCAGCACCGGCAATGTCTATGGTCATCTTGCCTGCAATACAATACACTAAGGATCTGCGTGGAAAGGGAATAATTTGGGCTGCAGCCTGCCATCCTTACGAATCCATCACTTGAGGTAAAGGGCTTCCTTTGCTTCAGGAGTTGGCCAGTCCTTAGGTTATTCAGTGCACACTTAGGACAGACCTATCTGAATGCTATGGGAAACATTGACCTTTAATGCTGTTATTTTCTGCTGCAAGTGTGTAATGTAAAAGTAAAAAAAAAAGCAGGTTGATGCTCAGGACCACCTGGGATTTCTATGACTGGGAAGTCAAAAAACATCCTGGACAATAGCAAAATGATATCACACCTGTATGGCTGCCACTAAAATTGCATAGATGCATTTCCAGAGGTCAAATGGACTTAAGGATGTCTTTTTTACATGTACATGCCTGTAAGGTGCCCAGATTCATGAGTATGTCAAGGTACACAGACATGCACATGCAAACATGCTGGTGCATTGGATGTAGGAAATACCACTGTGATACTGTGTTTCCTCATAACAATCACAACTCTCAACTGCAGTGCCTCCATGTGAATTGCTCAGGATCAGGGCCCTAGCTGAAGAATCCTTTTCCAAACTTGTTTATATTTTGCATACCCATGATTGGCAGCTTTAACTGCTGCATTCTCCAAAGTCATTAAAACTAATTTCTTTCCCTTAAAGTGCCTTAAATTTTTTATTATTGCTGCTGCTTAATCTTTCAGTTGATGGAGTTGAAGGTACCTATCAGGCTGTGAAATACATCTACCCAGACATACACAACTGAATGGAAAACAGGCTGTGCCGTGGCAGCTGACACCATGGGAGACAGAGGAGGAAGGGAATGGAAGGGGAGTAAAGACAGTAGTCCTCCATAGCTTCACTTCAAAGGATGTAAAATTGCACAAGGGCATTTAATTCCTTGGAAGCAAAGGACAAGTGGGGAGAGAAAGAGTAGATATGAGAGGGAAATATAAATGTATACATGCACATCTATCGATCATCATCTCTTTCTCTATCATCTATGATATAAAAAGGAAGGGATTTTAATTTAGCACTCAAAAAATGAGAAGCATATGCATATGTAGGGACGGAAGGAAGGAAGGAATTATAGATGAATGTGTTATCTGAAACAGAATACTTCAATCAAGTGACAAATATGTCAAGTCACATCTGCCTGTGTTTTTTTGGGTTGTGGAGCATCTTAACTTTAAAATAAAAACTCAGAGTCCCTATTCCCTGTAGAAGAAAAGTTTGAGATATATCTGCTCTTTTTTCAAATGATGGCTTTAGAGAAGATGCCAAATCTGATGCTATTACCACCCCTCCTTGAATAAAATCAATTTGCCTAAATTTTATCACGCTTGATGGTGAATATGATTGTTTGTGTTAATGGGATTTGAGTTGTCCATATACAGAATTAAAAATTGCTTCCCCCCCTCCCCTTTGAACTTTATAGCAAGATATGCTTTTTCAATGAATTTCTTCCTCTGATCGCACTGTTCTTTCTTGTCACGTTTGAATTCTGCTGTTAGCCTAGATTTCTTCAAGCTTTACAGATAGGTGCACATTGCAAGAAACAATGTCTCATTTCTCAACTTTCTTCCTGATCCTTCTTGATTACTCCCAACATCCATTTAGTACTTTTCATTTCAGCAATTGCCCTGAATTTTCTCATTTTTCTCTAGCAAATACTATTGCAGTCCATCCAATTTCACCAGATTATACTTCTCTAGGTTCAGAAGAGGTGAAAACAGTTTCATAGGCTGTGAAATAGGAAGACTGGGGGAATTCTCAGTTCTTTCTCAGGGTTAAAAACCAAAAAGACCAGACAGAAAAAAACATGAAGGATGTTGCACTGAGATGACTATTGTAGCTTGGGACAGAGGGCCTGGAATGGGATAATTTGGGGCAGCCAATTCACCTTGGCCAACTTACCATGGGACAACTTGCTGCGGGACAACTCAACAATTCAATTTAAGTACTTAAAATAATTATTTTATTATTATTAATTATTTTAATTTCTATCATTCATATTTCATTTTGTCCTTTCTATTGCATTTTTTAAAAAATGATTCTATTCCACCATGTCTTCATTATTAGTGTAACTCTTGTCCTACAGTGAGTTGGCCATGGCAAGTTGGCTGCAGCGCGTTGACTGTTGCGAGGTGGCCGCGCTGAGTTGGCTGCACTGAGTTGTCCTAGACCCCAAAGGGTCAGCATGATGAATGGTATTGTGACGAAAGTCATGGGCCAGACTCAGATTTCAATTGGCCAGGAAGCTAGTCACTCTCGGTAGCCTAACCTAAATCACAGAACTTTTATAAGACTAACGTCTCTTTGTGTTTCTGGGAAGAAGAAAACAATGCAAATCATCTTGGAAAAGATGATACAAAATTAATGCATTGACATCTTATCTAATACTGTTCAGATAAATTGGTTTGTAAAGGAACACAACTAGTGATCAGGAACAGATGAGAACAAAACACGCAAAGATACTGTATCTTTAATGGATTCTTTGAAATAAATCAAAGCAGCATGTTTATCACATTCAATATATATATAATACATACTAGTTAGAATTTGCTGCTTATTTGTGGAAAACATTTTCCTCTCCCAACAAGAATTATCTTATTTCTTCCATTCAAGCCAATTGTGGGAAACCCCATAAAGCATTTGTGCTTAGCTCCATGTGAAAGTTATAATATTGCAAATGCCCAGAAGTTTAATAACTTTTGTGGCAATTCTATTATGTTTCATGGGTATTCTAAAACATAATTTCAGAAATGTTACAATGGATGGACAATCACTTTTATGTACCCACCTCTGTTAAAGCACCTGCAAGCTATTTGCTCTTCATTATTTTCCTTAGGAGGAAAAGGTATTTGCATGGACTTTACGGTGGTTTAGAATATTTAAATTGGGTGATTCAGTCATTTCATTTCTATTTTCAGAAAATACATAACTGTAATATGTATCTTGCCAGCAAATATGGGTACCCTGCAAAATTTAGACTGTACCATCTAATACAAATATTGCTCTAAATATTTGTATTAGGGGCTGCTGAAATGTTTCCAGGTAGCCTAATGTGGATGGCAGATGGAAATAACAGGAGGGCCAAATCCAATCAGGACTCAGATCTATGTCCAATGAAATAAGAATGAGGTACAGTGAAAGCAAGTTCAGCCCAATCCCTCCTCCTGTATCTCTTTGCCCATTCCAGGCCTCTGCCTACCTGATACACATTAAGAGGTTATCCAGTCATCATGCAGATGTTAAATCCAATCTAGCATCAGATTGTCTTCTGATTATACAGACAACAACATATAGGGATAATCCAGAAGGCATCAGCCCTGATGGATTTAATGGAGGGCCAGCTTTATCATGAAGCAAACTGAAGCAGTTAGATGGGTGATAGGTATGTGTGTTTATGATCAACTGGTTTAATATTATATTTTTGGTTTTTGAGTTTGTGATATTAGTTGCTTTAGACATTTAGGCAACATGCTAAAAGGAATATACTGTATTTATTGGCGTATAACACGCACTTTCCCCCCCTGAAAATAGGGGGCAAATGATGTGTGCGTGTTATACGCCGATATAATGTTAAGAAGCCATGTTTTTACAGTATTAACAAGTACCGGCAACCCGCGCCTTCCTCACGTCTAAATTTCCCTCTTAAAATGAAGGTGTGTGTTATACGCCTGTGCGTGTTATACGCCGATAAATACGGTAATCATTTTAAACAAATAGCGGTTTCCTATATTCCAACAAAAAATTAAGCTACAAGAATATATGGCACAAGGTGGCAATATAGTAATGATGATTATAATTTATCACTATAGTTACTGATCTTCTCTGTCTGAAGTAGCAGGTCTTTTTACACAATTTCCTTCCATTATGCCATTGGGCTAGAAAGAATAATAAAAAAAGGAGTGTGGATTTTAACAGTAGAAATATAAATAACTTTCAGGAGAGAAAAATAATAAGAAATATAATAATTGAATAGTGAGGAACATACTGTTTGTAAAATTAAAGCAAAGAATTCTTTCGGTATTTCAGGAGTAAGAAATGGTTGCACAATGGGATAACAAGGGAATACAAGGATTATAAATGAAAATTACATAGGATTGGCCCAAAGTCTTCTTTCTCTTCCTCTTCCTCCACAAGAGGAATGTGGTCTTTGTGGTTTTTCTCACTACTTTTAGGGCATGTCAAATTTTTCAACGTTCAATTTCCAAACAGGGGTGCTCAAAAGATGTGACATGCCTTTGGGATTGTAAATGTATTTTCGTTACTTTACTACAATTTAGATGTGCTTGGTAAGTAACTACATAAATATCATTACTTTTTAACATTTTGTTTGTTTCATGAGTGTCACATTCCCTGTACAGTGCTGCTTGACAAACCCTATAAGTTGCCCTCAAATATTCTTAACCTGTAACCGACAACATATGTGCTCCGATTTTGTTCTCCTTGCCTTTCTCTCAAAATATCCTAGTTAGTTTCCAGGGCTTTCTGCATATCCAACCTGCTGCAGCCCTCTAACATTTTCCTTCTTCATAAATTTCCATAAAGAGGTGGGGGTTATTGCTTTTTATTGTTTTTTATACTGGGTTTTTATCCTTGTAAACTGCCTGGAGTCACTGAGAGTGTGTTGAGTGGTCATATTGATTTTCTTAAATAAATAAATAAATTTTGACACCCCTTAATCCAGGGGTGAAATGTAAAATGTATCAGTTCTGTGGGCGTGGCTTGATGGTGGTGGGGTAATGTGACTGGGCATGGCCAACTTTTTTTAAAAAAAAACTTTTCAAAGCATTTTTTCTAAAGCTTTGAAAAGCCTCTGGAGATCAGGCAACTCAGCTGGGATCGTCAGAGAGGCATTTTAAAAAATACCTCTCTGCCGATCAGGCAACTCAGCTGGGATTGTCAGAGAGCCAAGAGGTTGCAGAAAAAAATGCTTTGAAAAGCCTCTGAGGATCCCAGCTGAGCCTTGCGATCATCAGAGGCTTTATTTTTTACTTTTAAAAGCATTTTTTCGTCGGAAGAGGTTGTAGAAAAAATGCTTTTAAAAGTAAAAAAAAAAAGCACATCTGATGATCGTGTGACTCAGCTGAGCATGGGGGGGTGGGGGGGCGCAGGGATTTTTGCTACCTGTTCTCCGAACCACCCGCCGCCATCACTACTGGATTGGGCGATCCAGTCCGAACCGGGAGCATTTCACCCCTGCCTTAATCCCAATCCCTAATGACAAGAGATGGAGGGGGGGGGAGGGAGGGAGATATTGGTCATATAAATATTAAATATTTCTGGTTTGCTTTTAGCTTCTATTTATTTTTTTTATTTTTTTTGAACAAGGGTATGGGAGGGAAGTAAATGTAAAGGAGGAAGGAGTTGTCGATCACAACAGTGTTTCTTCCCTTAAAGATAAAATATAATTTTAATTTATTTTGTTTACTGAAATATTGTTTATTTCCATTGTACAACACTGAGCTACGTGATGTTGGTTGGGAGCCATATCAGTACTAGAAATAAGTAAATATAAATTATAAATTAAAATATATATAAAGTAAAATATAAATTCATTTAAAACCATTACTGACCATTAAACCATTAAATGACCTCCCACCGACCCGTGCGCTCCCACAGAGAGGGCCTCCTCAGGGTGCCATCAGCCAAACAATGTAGGCTGGTGACCCCCAGGGGGAGAGCCTTCTCTGTGGGGGCACCTACCCTCTGGAACCAGCTGCCCCCTGAGATAAGGAGATCTCAAGACCTCAGTGCCTTCCGCCGTGCCCTTAAAACCTACTTTTTTCAACAAGCCAGGCTGGCTTAGGAAGAAATTTTAGACGTTTTTAAAATTGGTTTGTTAGTTTTAAAATTGGAGCCAAATTTATATGTATTTTAATTCTTAATATTTGTATTGTATGTTTTTAATTCTGGCTGTTCACCGCCCTGAGTCCTCAGGGAGAAGGGCGGTATATAAATTTTAAATAAATAAATAAATAAATAAATAAAATTACTTATGATTAGTGAATTCATCAGATAATAATGTAAAACTGCTACCATCTTGAGGGAAGTATGGAAATTTTCTCGATATTACAGTTTAAGTTTAGTTATCAGCCCTCAGAATATAATGATCTGATCCTCTAGAACAGAGTTCTCAACCTTGGCAACATTATGGACTCCCTTCCAGAATTCTGCAGCCAGTACACTGGATGGGGAATTCTAGGAGTTCAGAATCAGAATCAGGAACAGAGCTGGAAGGGATCTTGGAGGTCTTCTGGTCCAACCTCCTGCTCAAGCAGGAGACCCTATACCCGTGATGGCGAACCTATGGCATGGGTGCCACAGGTGGCACGCGGAGCCATATTGGTGGGCATGCGAGTGTTGCCCTAGCTCAGCTCCAGCGCGCATGCGCACACCAGCCAACTGATTTTCAGGCCTTCTGGTCCCACCGGAAGTCAGGAAACTGGCTGTTTCCGGCCTCTGGGAAGGCCTCCAGGGAGGATAGGGAAGGCTGTTTGTGCCCTCCCCAGGCTCCTAGAAAGCCTCTGGAGCCTGGGGAGGGGGAAAAACAGGATTACCTGGCCCACCATGCCATCACGTGCCAAAAGCAGGGGGAAGTGGGGGGGGGTGTCACGTGCACATGTGCAGGAGGGCGGAGCACATTGAATTATGGATGTGGGCACCCGCACCCGCGACCCCCCACACTCCCCACGCTTTTGGCACCCGACGGCAAAAAGGTTAGCCATCACTGCCCTATACCAAATCAGACAAGTGGTTGTCCAGTCTCTTCTTAAAATCCTCCAGGGATGAAGCACCTACAATGTCAGAAGGCAAGCTATTCCACTGGTTAATTGTCCTCACTGTTAGGAATTTTCTCCTTAATTCCAGGTTGCTTTTCTCCTTGATTAATTTCCATCCTTTGTTTCTTGTCTTCCCCTCTAGTGCTTTGGAAAATAAGTTGACCCCCTCTTCTTTGTGGCAGCCCCCCAAATACTGGAAGTTGAAGTCCACACATCTTAAAGTTGCCAAGGTTGAGAAATACTGCTCTAGACTAGATCATTGTTCTCATATATTAGGCTCTTACATTTGTATCTCTGCTAAAAGAAAAACATAATTCAGCAAAAGGGGCTGCATTGGATATGAATGTTCCTGCTGATATTAACTAAAATGCACTACTCTTCCTATCTACACAGAAAGAGGGTAACACTCCAGTGCCTTGTGTGTTTACCTGGTGACAATGCTTCCTTTCAGAGGTGTTATCATTGAGATGAATAAGAAATTATTGTCTTTTACCTTAAATATGTACACTTTGTTCAGTGTATAAAGCACCAGCCAATTTATCCTTAAGTACTTTGCCCTGGATGTGGTGAGGGAGAGAGAAAAAGGCTTCATAGCTGTAGAAGCATCATAGTAACCAGGATAAGAATAGGGAATAAAAATGAACAGCATACTAGTTCTCAGGCAGAATACAAAGAAATAAAACATGAACTAAGGCTGGGTACATGAGTTCAAAGGGATCGTGAATCTATAGGAAATTATACAATGAGGAAGCATCTAGATTGGCCACTGAGTGGCAATAGAGGGAACTTGAGAAGGGAAAGGATTCAAATTTAGGAAAAAAGGGGGGAAAAGCTAAGCTTTTTTGTGTTCAGCCACACAAACTTTTGTGAAAGTAATTGAATAAAACACATTTTGGAAAATAAATGCAGATGTTCACTACTGCAGCGGGTTTCGAATTTTTTTCCCTTGGTGTCCTAGTTGTACCCATAGTTCTGTGACTCCTTTCTTTCCCCATTGTTGAGTTGCTGGAGTTGTGTTGCTGTATCATTTTGTTTTTGTGTGTCTATGTGTGTGTCTGAAAGAGAAAGAGAGAATAGGCTAGCATTGGAGCAGCCTAAATGGAGGAAAGAGAGCAGATTAGTCAGCCTAATTTTTGCTCTTTTTAATGGGGGGATAATGAAGTGAGTAAAAGATTATCTTGGGAGAAGTCTTCCATTATAAGCCATTCTCTATTTAACCATATAAATATGCACAGCTTAGTTTTTGAAAAGAAAAGCTGTTCATGTGTTGCTCAGTGGGGATCCTTTCACAGGTCATCTGAATAACAATGTGAGGTTTTATTCAGAAAGAAACTACAGCTAGCTCTATTCAACCATTTAGGGAGGGAAAAAGACTCAAAGTTCCTCTTGCATAAATGGACCTCAGACAATATAGAAACAGCCCCCCCCCCCCAGCAGCCCCACTTGGCACTCCCAATTTTATCAATTTAGAAAAATGGCTAATCTAGCCAGGAAAAAAAAGGCAGACAGAAAGAAAGAAATGCAGGAGGAATGGGGAGGGATAGAGAGATGCAACAGCTTTACCCATGACAGACACCAGCCTCACCTCTGACCTTCTCAAGAAAGCTTCCGGTCAATAGAAAAGAATGTTGTGCCAAGAATTTATTCTGCACTTCCTCCCTTTCTCATTGGGTTTGATGGATTATTTTCCTCCAAAGAAAAGATGTTTATGAAGTACCGTGTTTCCCCGAAAATAAGACCCTGTCTTATATTTTTTTGAACCCTGAAATAAGTGCTTGGCCTTATTGCCATGCGCTCAAAAGCCCAATTGGGCTTATTATCAGGGGATGTCTTATTTTGGGGGAAACAGGGTAGAATAATAGAATTTTATGATATTCTTCTGGGAGGATATGGGAATGTGGCGCTTAATAATACATTATAGTATTTGTATCTTTAACGATTCTGATTCTGTGTCTGACAGACTATACAGTTCGCCTTCTTTGCACTTCACCACACAACAGACCTTTCTTGGGCCTTTTCTGGATTGCAAAGTGTGGGCAGTTGTGAGGCTGTTCAAGAGAGGCAGAAAACAGGAACAAGAATTACATCCTTAGGAAAAAATATGCTCAGCATTGAACTGAGGGTCCTTGATGCTCTTTGAGCTTGATGCTCTTTGAGCTTGGTGGTTTTCTTATAGATGCTTGATTACCAAATTAGGTAATATCATCAGTGCTAGCACTGATGATGTTACCTAGTTCGGTAATGAAATGTCTGCAAGAAAACCACCAAGCTCAGAGGCCACCAAGGACTCCACAATTACATCTCTTGACACCTTCCAACAATAAAATAAGCTCAAAAAAATCATAAACTAGAACTGGGTCTGAAGTTCAAAGTAGAGTGAGAAAGTGATAGTTTCTTCAATAGACAAAAATGATTCTCGGAATACAAAAACCAAATATTTGATGCAGTAAAATATGAAGATGGAGAGAGAATTGAGGGGGTAATAGATGTAATATGTTGTATAAAAGGTGACCGTAAAACAGAATGATGGAATACAGAATATCAAGAACCCTCCACACTTATTTCATTTATTAATAAACTTTATATACCCAGGCAATTCTGGGTAGTGTAAAAAACAACAAATAAAATCATATATAAAACCAACAGATATAAGAATAAAAACATCATTTAAAAATAAATAGTATAAGAAACAAAAAAAAATCAAAGAATATCACTTCTTTGATCTTTTTTTTTCTATAAATGTTGTAAGCCTATGTTTTTGTTTTTAATGTGCTTAAAATAAAAAACTTTTTACAATAAAAATAAATAGTATAAAACAGTGGTGGGTTTCTACCAGTTCTCTTCAGTTTGGGTGAACCGGTAGTGGTGGTAGCGGGAGGTTCCGCCCACCCACCCGGACGTAATCACGGACGCTCTGCGCATGCGCAAAAGATTCTGCACATGCCCAGAAGCAACGTATGCGAGTGAAGCGAGTGTGCATCTGCTCCCGATTCCGAACCAGTAGCGAAGTTAAGTGGAACCCACTACTGGTATAAAAAACAGAAATACAAATACTAGGGAAGAGAGGATAAGAATAGCCAACTCAGCAATGGAGCCATAACCTAACCAGGTTTTGAGGGCCTTGGACTGTCAAAAAGGATGAACTTAATCTAATTTTTTTGGGGAAATGATCCATAAGGTGGATGCCATGGCAGAGAAGACACGTCTCCTTGGACCCACCAAATGAAGGTTCCTAGCTGATGGTATCCATAGCATGTCTTTTCTGTCAAATCTCTTGGGGAAGGCTTATATTACCAAAGAGAGGCAGTCTCTCTGATATCCTGATCCCATGCCATGAAGGGCCTCACAGGTCAAAACCAGCATTTAAATTAGATATGAAAGCAAACTGGCAACCAATGCAGCTTGTGGAGTGGAGGAGTGCACATAATTGCCTGTGCTGTGGCATTCTGTACCAGCTGAAGCTTCTGGATACTCTTCGGGGGAATTTCCATGTACAACGCATTGCAGTGGTTCAACTGGTAAAACAAAGGAAGGGCCTTAATAAGGATGAATGAAAGACAATAAGGAAAATAGAAATGGGGGAGGGAAACCTGATGAACAGATGACATGCTTAATTATAGAGCAGGAATAGATGAGGCAAAGAGGTCTTGGATTACGAGAGAATGGGAGTCAGTAGGGTTGAAATGCTAGATAGTTCAAATGTTGGGCTAGGTTTGGGAACAAGGTTCACTTCATCCATGAAAATGCTCTGTGTAACTTTGGACCAGGTACTCTCCCACTCCAATGGACCTCACAGAATTGTTATTGTAGGATAGAATGAGGAGACATCCTTGTGGAAGATCTCTTGAGAATGGAGACATGATGGGGTATGAATCTCAGAAGCAAGCAATCCCCCCCCCCCACCATTATTGCTTAGTAGTATTTGATAGAATTTATTTTTCTATAACTCAGGACTGTTTCACCCATTGCATATTCTTAGATGCCTATTTAAGACTTCCCCCTAAGTCTACAGATAAAACTGAAAAAACTATTCAATGTTGGAAAACCATAGATTATAGTATGAACTAGTCTGTGAGCCTAGAAACTGGGAGATCATGAGTTTTAGTCCTATCAGATCCACACGTGCAGAGTTTAAGCTAGCATGTGGTTATGCAGTGACTCCAGGCTAAATATATACTTGATCCTTGCTCCCTGTCAGCCTGGGATCTTCTCAACAAGTCCTGTTTTAGGCATTATAGCCGGCTGGATTACTCTGGACCAGTCACTCTCTCTCAGCCCAATCTACCACACAGGGTAGTAGTTGTGGGGAAAATAGGAGGAGGAAGGAATATTGGTGTGTAATAATAAAAGCAGATTAAATAAAAGCAAATTAAATAAATAAATGTGCTTATCCTAGAGTTGTGGTTGACCCTCTGGGTCCTGTATGCTAAGAGGCATAGTCAGGTTTCTTGAAATACACTGTGTAAAATAGCTCCCCAAGATCCAACTGATAAAATGCATCATCTGTACTTTCCACTCATTCCTCCCTTGGACGCTTTCCATAATTTATCTTTGTTCTGACTTTCAGGGGCTCCTTAATGGCCATGGACAGAACATTGGCAAACACCCTGGTGCTGTCTATGGTGCTGGGCTGTTCAGCTGCCCTAATGGATACTTCGGTGCCAAACTCCAGGGAACCTGTGGTAAACGTGGCTGTGGTTTTCAGCAGCTCTTCATACTCTCTCCATATCCGGAGCCGACTAACATACCAGACCTTCCTGGACATGCCTCTAGAGGTCCATCCAGTCACCGTGGTGGTCAATGACACTAATCCCAGCACACTCTTGACTCAAATCTGTGACATGCTCTCCAGCACAAAAATCCATGGAATTGTCTTTGAGGACAACATTGGCACAGAAGCTGTGGCACAGATCCTTGATTTCATCTCATCCCAGACCTATGTACCTATCGTTAGTATCAGTGGAGGATCTGCTGTAGTCCTTACACCTAAGGTGAAATTTCATTGTTATTCTGGGAAATTGAGCTGGAATGGGCCTGTAGATTATTCTCAGATACCTCATATGTATTCATTTATTTATCTATTGTCACAGTTTTCTACAAGACCATTCAGGATATAAATTCTCTTAACTTAAACAGTGGTATAATTCTATTGCAGTAAACGACTAACAGCAATTGTTGTTCACTAAGAGTCTGGCTTTTTAAAACAATACTGAATTTTGTTTAATCTAGACTTGGGTCACACTCTACACTTAACACCTGCAAGTGCCAGTGCAGATTGGGAGATTCACTAGTTAGTTAGCTGGGCAGGAAGACAAGGCTTGACAAGGGAAGCTGACAACAAAAGATTAAGCAACAACCAGGGAAAATAGCCATGCAAGCTCCAGGCACATATCATGCAAGACTTAAGTAGCTTTGGCTAGGAAGCCAGACCAAGGAGACCAAAAAGGATGTTATTTTGCGAATGCTCTCTTGAATACTGGCTGCCTTGGTGGTGCTGCATAGAATATATTATGCATTTACTCACTGATGACAAATCCATGGTCATGTTATTATGCTCTCTGCTCAATTATGTAGAACCTATTTCTACCTAGAGCCATTCCTTGCAGGTAGAACAGTTCCTCTTCTCATTCAAATTGTCTCTTTTAAGAATGCCAACTTTTTTTTAATGAACTAGCACTTGTGCCTGTAACTACAGTGAAATGAATAAGAATTTAAAATGGAAAGGAATTTGTCAGAGTGTGCACAGTGTGACTATTTTGAGACAACCCAGGATCAAAATACTGTAAACAGAGGTTTGTCTTTCAAATAGTGGTTTATTAACAAGGAATATATACATACACGTACTAGGCAAAATCAAGCAATCAATCATCAACTATAGCTTAGAAACATACACGGAGAGAGAGATGCTCTCACAGGGCCTCTCTTATATATACAGCCTCTTAAAGTCATATCAGCCCAAAAACCTTGCTGACTCATTCCCTGCCTTATATCATTGTAGCAGCTGGTCAGCTCTTAAAGTATTTTCCTGACAGAATTGGGGGGGGGGGAATCTCCCATCTTCTCTACCAGGATGAAAAGAGCAAAACCTTGGAATTTTACCTGAAGGACAAGTTTGCAAAGATCAAAAGGAGAAATGTGGAGGCCCTGATGTGAATTAAGGAGGTATATTTCTGAGTGGTTAAACAACACTCTCTTTCAATTGGATGCCTCCAGATTTGTGGGATCCCCTTCACCTTGCCGGCTGTTAGCTACTGTCCAATAAGTCCTGATGAACACCACGTTGACCGAAAGGCTGAAATGGGAAGTCATCACTGTAAAGAATTTATACTTCCCGTTGAGTATTTTAAAAATAGGTGTGGAAACACCTTGGCTTCTGATTTTGGCATGTCTATAAGAAGGAGAATGCTTTTTTCCTTCTTTTTTATAATATCTAGAAGTGTTGGTAATAATACTAATGGTAGAGGCTCCATATACATAGAATTATTATTTTTTTTAAAAGTAAGGTTCTTGAAGAAAAATGTATAAAAATAAAGCAATTAAACAGTATTATGATAGAAGTCCTTCAACTATCAAGTTGATCAATGAATCATTAAGCACAAGTAATCTAGTCCTAGGATGAGCAACCCAGAGAGAACAGTTCAATTGCAGTTGCGGTTGTGTATCATATCAAGCAGGATTGCTACAGTCCAACATGATTGCTTGGGATCTACTAAGTATTTATAGTAACATTAATTCAGCAGGTAGCTGAATGATTGCTAACCTGAAGTCACCTCTGAAACAATGAATCCCACCCCATCCCACAGCTGCCCTCCTGCTTCCCAGACCCCACATCCAGCAATCTATCTAAATAGTTTGGGTTTCTTTTGGGGAATTGCAGTTTGGATAGTGAAAGTGGATTGATTATTTATCTGTGCATGTCTTTGTAGGGGTGGGTGATATGGAAATTCTAAACATAATCTGTATTATGAATAGTTTATATAAACTATTTAAAATGTAACATTTTGTTCGCAGAATAAAAAGATGAAATCTATCCTTTAAATACCACTTCACTCCATATGTAAGCTAAACTAAGCCAAGCCATAGCATTTATGTGTGATTTCCTTCCTTCCTTCCTTCCTTCCTCCCTCCCTCCCTCCCTCCCTCCCTTTTTCTGGAAGACTATTTTTTATGGAGAAATTTGTATTCTTTTTATGGAGTTTATCAAGTTTGTAATGTTATGAGTTATGAATTATTAAGGTTTTAAGGCTATTCTTTTGATGGATAAGTTTGTACGGCTATTCTTTTATGGACACAAACTATAATGTAGAATTATGGAAGCTAAGGAAGAAGGCACAGTATTTTGACCACTATTTCATCAGATTATTCAGAATTCTTACAATATATACGTAGAAGCTAATATTTTTGTCAGGCAGGTCAACCAGTGAATACTGTTAAAACTATCATAGCAAGAAAATAGAAACTAATAAATCTTGCACAATTATGGCAAGCCTTTTGATAACTTTATATTGCTGAAACAGGCAGAAAACTGGAATATATTAATTTTCAGGAATGAAGGAAAATACAGTCAAAGTCTTGTCAATGTGTAACATCTGTTTATTGATTTCTGGATCAATAAACCTGTACAATTGGGATGCAGCTCATGTTAGCAAGCGCAAAATCCTGTCCCATGTTTTGTTCTAGAAAAGCAGCACTTGTGTCTTAAATCACTAATTTAGGGCACATGCAACTACACTGCAGAGACTACTGTAGGACACACTGAATTTTTTTTTTACAGATGGGTTATGCACTTGGGTAATTATTTTTAGCTTGCTCACCTGTCACAAGTGTCAGTGGTGGTTACTGTCAACTTCTCACAGGAAAATGTTTCTGTGCCTTGTTAGCAGCCAACACGATGTGGTTTTATTTGTCTAAGACTGATCCTAGATCATTGTGTTATCTATAGGCAGAAGAGCCTATTCAGACATGATTAGAAATAATGAGGATATTCTTCAGCCTGTTCCTGTGGCTTGGCCAGATCTCTGTTAATAATAATTCCCATATCAGAAAATAGCCCATAAAGTAATATATAGACTGTGCAAAGGTGACTAATGACAAGCTCTTGCTCTCCAGTCAAAAAAAGCATTAGGTTATTGAAAGGAAATTTCTACTTGGAAGCAATTTATCCATAGCAACTCAGCTTGACTGGAGATGATGTGTTTGTGGCAGTCAATGGCAGAAATATTAGGTATACTGTCCACTATTCTAAAGAGCAAGCTTGCTGCATGGAAGCAGAGAATGTAACAACCTTATTTAATTTGTTATCTTCCAGATACATTAGACTTTGGTTCAGATAGGTTACTATCTGACTAGCCATAAGTAACTAGCCAGCATGAGTATCCTCAGGCTGAATTAATCGACACTACAGAAAGTCACCAGTTTCTTAGCAGATGTGCATGTTTGTTAACTTAGTGGATCTTTGTCTGTTTTGGAGATAGTTACAAAAGTTGCTTCTTGGTGGTCTTTTTCCTCAAATCCCACCTTACAAAAATGGTTTTGTAGAAACACGCCACCCATTGTTGATGGCTTCTGAATTGGGTTAAGAAAGTGTGCTGTATTACGTAGTCATGAATATATTTCTGTGGCTAGTCGTTTTGGGGAAAGAAAGGATAAGTCATCACAAAGATTATGGCAATATGGTATTTTTGTTCTGCCCAATCTTGGAGGAAAGTGATCCATTTTTTTCCCTCTTCTAAGCAGAGTGCATTGCAAATGATCACACTTTTCTCCAGGCATGGTAGCAATATAATCCTTTGAGTAGGGATGGGTGGAATTCAGGCTTGTGGGATTTACTTGTGAGATATTTGCTGGGTAATTGACATACAGCAAGTGTTTGCATAATAGCTCATTGAGGCACGTTAAAGAATGAAAATGTTTGATTTAAGTCTTGCAGAGATTTAAGTCACTTGAAATTAAGAAAGGCTAAATAGTACTCTGAGCATATTTTTAATCCCAGAATGTGCAGGAGATGGGCTATTAAAAATCCATTCCTGTTTCACCACAACTTCCCTTTACTTCATCAACTAGAAAAAAAGAGATGTATTTATGATTCAGCTTATTTAAAAAAATGCTTTGCTTCCAGAAATCACATGGATCACAGTTGCGGATATTAGGAGGTCAATGGGGGAGAGAACCATTTCAACCTTTGGGGATGGGCAAATATTTTTAGCGCTTGAAAGAATGAAAGTCAACTCTTTCATCCTGTAAACGAATTGGAAAAATTGGGCCATGTTTTGTTGCTGCTTTGGGGTTTTAGGAAGATGAAATAAGTGACTCTAGTTCTTCCTTAAAATCTTCAGATAACCACCAAAAAGTACCCCTCAACTTCTCTGGGAATATTCTCAGGGCCACAGAAATGGTGTTGAGGAAATGCATGTGGCCAGTGCTTTAAGCCACAGATTACATGGATATACTGTCCATTTTTATAAGGAGATGTTTAATAAATTTATGAGCAAAAGGAAAAGACAATATCAAATTCAAGTTATGGTAGACCTTAAAATATTGGGCATCTATTCCATTTTAGGGGGGGGGAAGAATTAAGGCTTAACTTGACACTAAGTTTGACTTTGTTTGCCACAATCATCACAGCTAAACTAGAATGTAGTCTTCTCTTATTAAAAAAAGAATCCCTAGAATTTCTTATATATTGTATGATGTAATACCATTCAACATTTCTATAAAATTAGCTGCTCTTGTCTACCTGCCTGCCTGTTTGTGTAATTAAGCTTTATCAGTTTTTTTGGGGGGAGGATGCAATTTCAGATCCGTTTTTCCATTATCATTTCATTCAAGTATTGTGATAATAATTATGTCATTTGTTTAAACATGACCAATATTGTGATGAATTGGTTGTATTCACCCAACAGGTTCCACTAAGTCAGTTACACATCTTTTCTAGGTTTAACTGTTTTCATGTATTTATCTCTGTGTGTGAATGGTTAATGTGGGTAACCCCAAGTTAGTTGCTCCAATGTATTATGAATAGAATAGAGTAGAGTAGAGTAGAGTAGAGTAGAGTAGAGTAGAACAGAACAGAACAGAACAGAACAGAACAGAACAGAACAGAACAGAACAACAGAGTTGGAAGGAACCTTGGTTTTCTAGTCCAGCCCCCTGCTCAGGCAGGAAACCCTATACCATTTCAGACAAATGATTGTCCAATCTCCTCTTAAAAACTTCCAGAGTTGGAGCATTCACATTTGCAGGCAAGTCATTCTACTGGTTAATTGTTCTCACTGTGGGGAAATTTCTCCTTAGTTCTAGGTTGCTTCTCTCCTTGATTAGTTTCCAACCTTTGTTTCTTGTTCTGCTCTCAGGTACTTTGGAGAATAGCTTGACTCCCTCTTCTTTGTGGCAACCCCTGAATAGCCCAGGAAATGGGTTAATTCAGTAACCAAACTAAATGGATTGTATTTAGGTGCCTATGCTTAAATTTCACTAGAATGTATATATTTCATAAATAGGCAAGTTGAATGTTCCCTATGACTCCTAGATATTCCATTTAGGTAGATGCATAAGTAGATCTCATTTAGATACTATCTATCTATCGCTACCTACCTATGCATGGAACCTGCATTATACTGAGAGCTGAAGATTATATGGAGGAGCTTCAGGTCAAGTCTAATTAAGACTCCAGGAAGCTCAAGAATATCTGCACCGCTTGACAACAGACAGGTGGGATTTTGATGAGCGCATCTCTGTAGAGATGGCAAGGAGTGCATCTGGTCCTTTTGTCATGCAAAGCATATGCAATACTGCTGACCTATATGTCTTCCCTAAGGAAGATGGCTGCTATTCTAAACCAGTGATTTAATTTTATTGGCGTGCTTATTTTTAAAGAAATAATCTTCTTCAAGGTCTTAGCTGGCTTGCATTTGATTGCAACAATATGTTTTGTTCATATTCATTACCTTCCTTGCTAAATTAATTTGGGAATTACAGAACAATGACACTTTTCTATTCTGAAGAAATGTTCTTTTCTTCTGCAAGAACAATTTATTCCTTCTGCTGTCTCAGGTTCCTTTTTTAAAATAAAATATTAAAAGTTTTAATTGCAATAATAAAAGATAATACAAACTAAAAAGAAAAAAAAGGTGCAAGAAAGCAAAGAAGAAAGAAAAAAAATGAAAGAAAAACCCTAAGAAAGCAACTTCACACCCTCATCTTGAGAGCTCTAAACAATTTCCCAATCTCTTCACCACCTCTTAATTAACACATACAGTTCTTCTTCCCATAACTCATCTCTTAACTATAGGCAAATCCAATAAGTAACGTTCTCTCCAATTCAGGTGTCAGCAAAAAGTCCAAACAGAGTCTTAAAAACATTAATTAACATATATAAAATGCAGCAGTCTTAACAGTAAGCAAATCCACATTTAGGAGGCTTAAAGCGGTCCCACTATCTTAGTATGAAGAAAAGACTGAAATTTAACATGACAAAGAGGAATAATTTCTCCTTTAAAGAGAACAATTTCACAAAAATTCCTCACTTTAAGTGAAAGGACAGTTAGAGACAAAGCCAATTTAAATACTGTCATATTAGGATACATAAAGGTACAGTAACTGTACTTAAAAAGGCTTAAATATCTCATTAACTGTAAGCTTGCGGTTTTAGTTTCTGAGACAGCTTGTCTCCCACCTTCTCTGCCAATTTATTTCATATTAAATCTTTGCTTTCTAATGATTCACTTTGCTGGGATTGTTTTAGATCTCTCTCTTCTTTTAAAGAAAAACAGCACAATTTATTTGGAGATTACAGTAAATTGCTCTGAAAAGTTATGTGGAACTTCCATTTGAATTTTGCAAGCAACAAAAGCATACCCCCCATTTTCTAAATGATTAAAAAAAATCAATGCACATATATTAAGAAAGGGCTTAGTTAGTACTGTATATGTGTATTTTAAGACTGTAGGTTTTACTATAAGAACAATATATCAAGGATAAAGATTAATACTGATTTGTTTAGAAAACTATTAAAACGTGATAAATGATCTTTCTACAAAATGTTACACTGAACATTTTTAAGTTTGGGAAGAAAAAGTGAAGGTTCATGTTTTGTTTTAAAGTCTATGGCATATTCCATTGCTGCATGGTGTTTATTCAGTAGTTTAGAGTTCAGGAAAATTACTGTTTTCTCTACATGGGTCTCCTATGTATGTCTATTATGTCTACATCTATATTAGGGGGAAATAGTGTGAAATGCAATCAAACATAAAGGGTGGGAATTAGGAGTTTAAAAAGGCACAATGAGTCAGGGTTGCCGAAGCAGACCTAGTAGGTGTTGGTTAAGAAATGATTACTGTAATTTAAGTATACAATAGATTTAGAGATTGTAGTGGTGATAATGCCTTTTGTTTTTACTTGGAAATGACTGATATGAAAGCAGATATCCCGATATGCCCCATTTTTATGAAACAAATAGGTGGCAAGGCTGAAAGGCAGGATGAATTTTCTGACTTCATAGCTGCAACATGCTATACCAGTCCTCAATTTGAAAGTGTTAGAAATAGTAACAAAAATGTTCATCAAGGCCACTATTCTGAGATAATAGCTATGGATGGCTTTCTCCAATTTTTTAGGTAGGTCACATTCATTTGCATAGAGGCCACGCTGATTGAAAAAAAATACGGAAAGTGAAGTACAACACCAAGTTGGGGGAGGTTTAGTTAAGATATCAAGAAATGTACATTGATTGCTGAAATTTTGCTTATCCTCTTCATTCTCTCTCTCTCTCTTTCTCTCCTAGGAGCCTGGCTCTGCCTTTCTACAGTTGGGTGTCTCAATTGAACAACAGATACAAGTGATCTTCAAAGTCTTGGAGGAATACGACTGGAGTTCCTTCGCTGTTATCACCAGCCTCTATCCAGGATATAGCATCTTCCTGGATGTAATTCGGTCCTTCACAGACACCAGCTATTTTGGCTGGGAGATCCAGGATGTCTTGACCTTTGAGATGTCCCAGGATACGAGCATCTCCAAACTGCAGAAGCTGCTGCGCCAGATAGACGCTCAAGTCATGATCGTCTATTGTTCACGAGATGAGGCAGAATTCCTCTTCCAGGTGGTCGAGCAGGCCGGTTTGATCGGCCCTGGTTATGTCTGGATTGTGCCTAGTCTAACAGTGGGCAACATGGATGTGCCACCTACCTCGTTCCCTATTGGCCTTGTCAGTGTGGCCACTGAAAGCTGGAAAATGAACCTGAGACAAAAGGTCCGGGATGGAGTGGCTATCATTGCTATCGGAGCTGAGAGCTATTTCAAGGCCCATGGCTATCTCCCCATCGTGGGTAGAGACTGCAATAGCAAAACCCCTTCTAGCGCACCAACAAACACTTTCTATAGGTCAGTATAGAGGTAACATTGATTTAAACCGACACTTGTGGGTGTGTATTAGAAATCAGAATTCGATTGACAATGATCTTTCATCATGAAATAATGGGCATTTTCATCTATGTGAGAGGCAGTTTAACAGTAATCCTAATAAGGCTTCTTAGATTTCTATAATTTAATAACTGTAGCTTTAAAAATTAACACACATCTCTCCTCAGCATTTCTCACAGCCAGATATTTGCATGTTCAATAATAAGAATTCTTCAGGCTGAATATATGTACAGTGAGAATTTCTGAAATGATGAAAAGTCATGTTTATCCAATGGAAGAGTATAGACAGTGGAGAAGAGTGCAACCATAGGAAGAGAAGCTTAGCGGTTTTAGGAGCAATCAGAGAAGTTATGCATTGTGCACTTATCCTGATCCTCAACAGCCTAAGAACAAATTCTTGTTTCTGAATTCTGATTTAAAATGGATTTAAGCTCTGAATAAGTTCAAACTTTATAACTATTAATTTAAAAAAGTTTTCAAGAATGCCTCAAATTCTATCATTTCTGGACTTTGGGAATGAATGACATTCTCAATGATGATGAAGTGGGTTGATGAAGTGTATCTGCCATGATAACCTTTTAGTCTTAAAGGATGACCCAAGTCTTTTAATTCTGAAATTCAAAGCACTTGATTTTGTAGGAACAAGGACACATTTGACATCATACCACTAAGCTATAGCAGGGGTGTCAAACTCGATTTCATTGGGGGGCCACATCAGGTTTGTGTTTGACTTCAGGGAGCCGGGGTGGGTGTGGCCAGGGTGGGCACTTCACTCATGTCGGGGGCACTTATGGTGGCCTGAGCACTCTTGCCAGCGAAAACAGGCTCCCGATCTCCGTTTTCGCTGGCAGAGGGACTGTGGGCCGGTCTTTTGCTGTTTCCAGAGTGGCCCCAAGGACTGGATCCAGACCACAAAAGAGTCCCTCTCTCTTCCCTTTCAAAGAATAGGGATTATAATTACAGCTAGTCCTTGACTTACCACAGTTTATTTAGTGCCCCTTCGAAGTTACAACAGCACTGAAAAAAAGTGACATATGACCATTTTTCAATCTTACAACCATTTAAGCATCCCCATGGTCACCTGATCAAAACTGAGATGCTTGGCAACTGTTTCATATTTATGATGGTTACAGCATCCCGGGATCACGTGATTAGCAACAGAAATGTGGTCATAAATTGGGTACTACCTATACCACCAAGGGAGTGAAGGAAGAGAGGAATACTAGGATGAAGTATGTGGAGAGGTCAAACCAAGCGGTTGTCACTGCCATCCCACCCAACACTCCTCTCTGTTTGAGATCAGTTGTGCCGGGAAACTTCACCTCCAAGAAGCAGCGACAGTAAGAGTGAGCAGCCAGCAAAGTCTTGAAGCAAAGCACTGTAGCTATGCTACATTGATGCTCCTCTATTTTTTTAAAAAAATGGAACTTAGAATATAATCGCAGCACTCTGAGCCTATTTTACTTTAATTTTATCTTCATTTTTAAACTGGTTCATCATCTAGAATTAAAAGCTGCATTGAATGGATTAAAAAAGAGGTCTTTCTTACTTACGCTTAAAATGTAGACCACAAAAAGACAATGTCCTCTGTATCAATTACAAAGTCTGGGAGAAGTCCACTGAATAGGCAGATCAATATTTGCTGCTGCTGATACTTTGCAGTACCACCAATCACATGGGGATGGTGCCCTTTTTACATGAAGCAACAAATGGATGGCAGTGCCACTGAGAACTGGTGCTAGGACAGTGTCCATTTGCCATCTTGTACAAGATAAAGCCAGGCCAATTTGGGAGCATTTGCTTTCAAAAGAAATGAAAGTGTTATACCAAAAAACATAAGATTAATGGCTTTCCTCATTCTCCATAGGCATTTACTCAATGTGACATGGGAAAACAGGGATCTCTCCTTCAACAGAGGTGGTTACTTGATGAGGCCCACCATGGTGGTGATTTCGTTGAACCGGCATCGACTCTGGGAGATGGTAAGGCCCTTCCTCTGTCCCTCCCTCCCTGCCTGCCCATCATCTTGCCTTAAGTGCATAGTCTCTTAGAACTATAGTTTCCTTGTTCTACAAATGGGTTTGTCTATAATTCACCCCCAGTTTTAAGCTTACATTGCAACATCCACTAATATCTATTAGGGCTATGCAGGATTTGACAATGATTGAAAGAACTGCTTTGGATCTAATGCAAACCTAATTGTGATACATAAGCAGATGAAGCCAATCTGGCTTCATATCATTTATCTACTTTTATTTTCCATTGAATTTACTTGCGACTGGAAACAGTGGAGGATATTTATGTACCTGGGAGTTCTTTAGATTAAGATACCACCACCTCTCCTTCAGATCAGTGGTGGGTTGCTACCGGTTCTCCCCGGTTCGTGCGAGTTGGTGAGGTGAGAGCGAACTTGTTCTCTCTGATGGTTAGTTTGGCTCTCTCCCGCTCGCCCCTGCATTATACACACCTTATATTCAGTCGTTTTTAGCCCAGCTAAAAGGTGCGGCAGAGCTGATTGCCATGTCTCAGCTGTTCCTTAATACACTGTGCTTGCGTGGAGTGCATGCATGAAGCAAACCAGTGGTAACACCGGTTGAAACCCACCACTGCTTCAGATACAGAGAGACCGTGTCTATCTGAATTCCCAGCCAGTGAGACCACAAAACCAACATTTTGGAAAATGCCAAATGGGAAAGACTGACTCAAAAACTCTTTGATCGTATTTAAAATCTATCTCTGTTATGAATATTAGGGCTACACACAACTGACATATGATTTGTAAGAACTGCTTTTATACCTAGGTTAGGCCTAGGCACCTCTCTGGAATTCATTAAAACAGCCCAATTTCTTTCTGGCTTTTGCAACAGAAGGCTGGCAGGTCTGAGAATTCTGAGCAAGAATTGGCAATTGACTGTCCCCAAAAGTCACCTCTTATTGTCCTTCTTACTTGCGCAGTGCAGGCTTTTTTTTTACCCTGTCATTAAAATAAATAATTTCATTTGATAAACAAATTGAAGCACCATGAAATGAATTTTTAGATTCGTTTATTTTGTATGTTTGCAACTAATTTATTTAATTTGCAATGGAGGCTTGATGCATCACATGCCATAAGGCACATAACTCAGTTGGATGAATGCTCGTTGTGCAAGATGACTTTGTTGTTTCTTTCCAGTCATTAAAAATTTAATTAAAAAATAAAACTCGACAAATGTTGTGAAAGCAGATTGGCTTAAACTGCTTATGTACCAGAGATTAGGTTTTAAAGAACATGTAGGCATATTAGAAAGCTTGCCAATAAATTACTGTCTTCCCAGAAAAAAAGGATAAATTTTCATTAAGAGTCAACCACAACATCATTAATATCGGTGTCAATCCAAAAGATAAGTGCTTCCCCAATTGTCCTTTTTCTGGAGAGTATGATCAGTGCTCTTCAGAAGAAAAAGAGTTCAATGAGAGAAATTTATTTAGATCTTTGGCTTCAAAACTCTGCATGTTAATTTACATTGTTATATCACATATCATGCCCATGTTTCATGTAGCCTATGCTTCACAGGGTTGGTCGTACCATTAAGCTAAGTGAGGAAGCCACCATAGGTCATTGATATTCATTTATCCTGAAGGGACAACAGTAATTGAATTAAGTTCTATCTCAAGCGGCAAAGAATTTTTACTTGTGTTTACTTTATGAATAACCTTTTGTGTGAGAAAGACTGCATGTTATATTGTAGGAGTAACGTGCAATTGTCCATTTATTTTCTTCCTCACAAATCAGCCCAAATGATCACATTTTAAAACAAGGCAACAATTTAAGCAACAAAAGGGAATATTTTTATATAAAATAATGTGATGTTTTGTTTGCTGCTGCATCTCAAATAATATGTCCTGAGCCCACATTAAATACTTTGTTGCAATTTCTGCCATTCCAAGGTCATTTCATTTATTCTGACCAGGTTTTTAATTTTGAGGAATGTTCCATATCTGTTAACTCTGAAGCTCTCATCCCATTTTCTTAGAATATTCCAGAAAACTGGAGGAATATTAGAATGATTTTAGCTAGCTGGGCATTTAGATTGCACCATCAATTTTGCTAGAATCTATTCCGGCAATTATGTATTTCTCTTAATGAGAGAATATTGATGAGGTTACTCTCCTGCTCTCCATATGCACAAATGGACATCTAAGCATCTGCAATGTAATTTTCTATATTGCAACTGGCAAAAAAATCACAAAGGAAAACAAGTTGCTTGTGGTATCTAAGTATTTCTCCAATTTTCCCTCTTTGCGGATTATCTAAGTATATCTGATTGGGTTTTACGTTATCTTTGGATAATTACAAAAATAATCTGAAAGAGATGAACACTATTAGTAGAAAGATACTGGTGTTAATTAAATGAGCTATTTGTATAATTGCTTTCCATTATCACTTTTCCTTTAGGATATGACTTTCTCTGTTCAAGTGTTTTCCATATGTCATAGTAATTTATTACTGAGCTTTCAATAATTCTGTTAGGAATAAAGAATGCAATTCTACTCAAACATTTAAAATTTATCTACATTTGCAACTTTAGGGTAAACTGTTCTTTTAGCTGCTTCCAATACTCCATGGATGAACGGCTTAGGAGACATGCCAGATGATAAACAAAATTTCCCCCACCCCAATTCTCCACTTTATATTAACTTTTTTCCTTATATCATAATATTCTATTGAGTTCCACTGAGAATAAGAGTGAAACCAAATTTGAAAGGAATTATTTAGAGGTCTCAAACCATTATAAATAAATAGAATTTGGCTTGAAACATAATGGAAAAAATGTAAGTTTAATTTAAACTTTTTTTAAAAAAAATAAAAGAAATGGTTAATGAATTTCAAGCTTTTGGAGAAGTATTTCTGGAAGAGTAACATAATTTTGAGGGCTGTCCTTCAAAGGCCCTTGCTGTCATATGCAGAATGTGCATTGACTAAGGAAAAAGGCCCTATTTCAATTATGCTGTTTTCTCCAAGAGGGGAAACACCTACATCTACTGTAAGGTTGTGTAGCTATTAAATGAAAGCCTTTTGATTTTTGCAACACTTTAGTAATGTGTTAAATGTCCACTTTTCTTCTTTCTTTTTGCAATAGTTTTTTTTTAAAAAAAATAAGTTAGAAGAGGGGGCATAATACTCATTCTATGCTTAAGCTAAGTTTGGTGAGCCTCTGGAAATCCCAAACAAAATGTTCCTAAGTGCTTCTTGTTTCCTTGGGCCATGATAATGCAACAATTTTTAATTGTCATTTTTATTATATGTACATATGTGTATACATAAGATGCATGCACTCAATTGTGTCATAAAATATACATACACCTACATATTTTAATACTATCTAATAAAAACATAATTTGTAAACTGGGAAGAATTTTAAGAATGTTGTGAAAGCTTGAAAACATTCTAGCTTCATTTCTGGTATTTCTGTGGTAGCGCAGTGGTTAGGGTGCAGTACTGCAGGCTACTTCTGCTGACTGCCAGCTGACTGCAATTTGGCAGTTCGAATCTCACCAGACTCAAGGTTGACTCAGCCTTCCATTCTTCTGAGGTGGGTAAAATGATGACCCAGATTGTTGGGGGCAATAGGCTGACTCTGTAAACTGCCTAGAGAGGGCTGTAAAGCACTGTGAAGCAGTATATAAGTCTAAAGAGGGCCTCCTCAGGGTGCCGTTGGCCAGACAGTGTCGGCTGGCAATCTCCAGGGGGAGAGCTTTCTTTGTGGGCGCACCTACCCTTTGGAATCAACTGCCCCTGGAGCTCTGGGTGCCCCCGACCTCCGCTCTTTCCATCGCAACCTGAAAATGTGGCTGTTTCGTTTGGCTGGCCTGGACTGCTGGGGTTTTAATTTTTAACTTGTTAGTTTTAATTGCACTTTTAACTGTTAAATTATGAAATTTGGATTTAATTTCTTTTTAACTTTTTCATTAGATGCTTTTTACTGTTGTGAGCCGCCCTGAGTCCGGCTGGAGATAGGGCGGCATATAAATCTCAATAAACAAATAAATAAATAAATGCTATTGCTATTTCACAAAATCCAACAAGGCCATATTATAATGTCTGTTACGTTTTTACGACTTCGATCTAGCCATACAAAGCCTTGGTCGGTTCCTTCCTTCCTTCCTTCCTTCCTTCCTTCCTTCCTTCCTTCCTTCCTTCCTTCCTTCCTTCCCTCCCTCCCTCCCTCCCTCCCCTTCTGCCTTGGTAAGGCCACACTTGGAATACTGCATCCAGTTTTGATCGCCACGATGTAAAAAAGATGTGGAGACTCTAGAAAGAGTGCAGAGAAAAGCAACAAAGATGATTAGGGGACTGGAAGCTAAAACATATGAAGAACGGCTGCAGGAACTGGATATGTCTAGTTTAATGAAAAGAAAGACTAGGGGTGACATGATAGTAGTGTTCCAATATCTCAGGGGCTGCCACAAAGAAGAGGGAGTGAAGCTATCCTCCAAAGCACCTGAGGGTAGGACAAGGAGCAATGGGTGGAAACTAATCAAGGAGAGAAGCAACCTAGAACTAAGGAGAAATTTCCTGACAGTTAGAACAATTAATCAATGAAACAATTTGCCTCCAGAAATTGTGAATGCTCCAACACTGGAGCATTTTTAAAGAAGATACTGGATAACCATTTGTCTGAAGTGATGTAGGGTTTCCTGCCTAAGCAGGGGGTTGGACTAGAAGACCTCTAAGAGCCCTTCCAACTCTGTTATTCTGTTTTCTGTTTTTCCCTCTCCTATTCTCACACAAAAGGTTATTCATGAGGGGGATAACTATCCTAGCATATTGATAAATAGATTTCCCCCCTTGCTTTCCATGCATAAGTAGAGTGATTATAGCAATAGCAATAGTACTTAGACTTATACAATGCTTCACAGTGCTTTACAGCCCCATATAAGTGGTTTACAGAGTCAGCATATTGCCCCCAACAATCTGGGTCCTCATTTTACCAATTTTGGAAGGATGGCTGGCTGAGTCAACCTTGAGAATTGAACTGCTGAACTGCTGGCAGCTAGCAGTCAGCAGAAGTAGCCTGCAGTACTGCATTATAACCACTATGCCACCACAGCTCTTTATTTTAACCTATGCCATGATGATATTTTTTTCTTGAACAATTGATATTTCAGTAAGGAAAATAACACACTAGCCCTCAAGTTTTCTGCGGTGGTGCATTTCTCAGTGGTTGGCTGCAGTGTCTAAGTAAAAAAAATACAAGTGACTGCAAATGGAGAGCAGAAGCCTAATGAGAACAGGCTTAATGGCAAGGTTGTCCATTTTATAATTACTTATTGGAGTTGCTCAAATATTCCCGCAACAACAACAACAATTCTGTACCCATTACTCCATTTTAAATCTATTTTTTTTCTTGTAGGAGTTACATCCCATTCATTTCCAATCTTTGTAAATAAATATAATTACCTAGACTATTTCCACGGGGTCATTTAAAAATCCAGCACAGTTTAAAGCTAATATAGTAATATCTATTTGCGAAGTGCTGTAGCTTAATGCCATTTGCAGCACGAGTGCAAAAATGATCATCATCTATGAGGATAACAGAAATAAAATGTCTAACTGCTGTATCCATATAAAACAGATGGAACCTTAATAGTCTCAGATCACTCATTATTCAGTGATTACTGTCAAATTGTTTGGCAAATTGTTCTAGATTATGATTACCCAAAGGCTATAGATATTTTTCTGAGTAGAGCAAAGACTGTCAATGGTATCCAGTCCCAGAGCACTAGAAGCTGTCCTGGTATATATACAGTATTGTAATCTTGTAGGGATCACTTCATGCTGCTGGTTTGCTTTAAGTTATAAAGTATGAAAGAGAGTTGATTCTTCTTCCCTACGGTCTCCTCCTCCACTGATGTTGTTGTTGTTGATGATGATGATAACGATTCTCAAGGAGCCTTGTTTACATAACCTATTGACAATGGTATATAAAAATCCAAAAGCACTCTATTTACATGGTTCAAACAGCATCCCCCACTCCTTTCCTACTGCACAGGTGGGGAAATGGGAAAAGGGAATTATCCGCATGGAATATCCAGTGTGGCCGCGCTATGGATCCTTCCTGCAGCCCATGTCAGATAATCGCCACCTCACAGTGGCTACCCTTGAAGAAAGACCATTTGTGATTGTGGAGAACACAGATCCTTCCACTGGAGTATGTGTCCGCAATACAGTCCCTTGCCGGAAACAGACCAACTCCTCTGTAAGGTAAACGAGAGGGAAGAATTCAAAGGATGGAACAGGAGAAAGCAGTACCGGAGCCAACAGAGGGTTGGCTTGCTAAAGGGAGGAGGGGGCTGGCTTCCAATGTATATCTTTTCCCAGACACCCCACCATGTTTTCTCATGTAAAACCAGTTACATTAATTTTACTCCTAAACTAATTGCTTACTTCACTGTTCACCATCATTCATTTGTTTTTGTTTTTTACTTGCCTTCTGTTTCATTATAAAAATTTTTCCAGTCTGGTGTCCTTCAGATAGGATTGACAACTCCTCCACAATTCCAGACCAGGACGTCCCTCAGTCTTTGCCTAGGAATTATGGGAGATTTAATCCTACTTATTTGTCATAGAAAGGGAGGCACAATCTTTTATTAACTTTATGATTATGATTAACTTTATGATTATGATAGTGAAATTTGGAGCCCCGATGTCCACTTTCCATTATTCACCAAGGGAATCAGATAAATGTTGAAGCAGCTTTAATAATTTAGGTTTAACCCTTTAGGTTAACTGAAACTAAAGGTTATCAGCCAAGTGTTTCCCTCAGTAGCAGAACCGGTGCACCACTTATGCATTTGTCTATCCAGCATTGCTGCTGCTTCTATCTTCTTATTGGCATACTAGTAAGATGGAAATGTTTATCCAACTTGGGTGAACATCTGAGAGAGGGTGTCCTTTCTTTAGACAGTGTGCTTGAAACACACCAATCCTTCACTCTGCTGGATTTTCCATGAAAGAAGGAATGGTGAGGAAGCCTGAATAGTACCTGCTGCACGCTTTGAATACTTTCCAAATTAGAGGATGAATTCAGGATAGGCAACCCTTCTAAAGCATGGGGGGAGGGACCAAGTGTAGCACTCAAGTCAGTAGCGTTGGGATGGCTTTCAATTCAACCACATTGCCCAGAAGAAGCTACTATGCAACCTTTCCTTATGTGCTGCCCATCAGATGTGTCGGATTATAGGTTTCATCCCTCCCAGCCAGCAGGGTCAAGGAATGATTGGCACTGGTAATATGATAAAATATATTCCCTAGTGCCTATTCTGTACCTCTGTCTGAAACAATATGAATCCTAATGGAGGCATATAAAGAGCAGGGTACATGAATGGAATTGCTATATTTTAATTGATCTCATGCTGTTAACTAAATTTGCATAAAATGAACACAAACATGATGGATATTAGGTCATGGATGGAAGAATAGTTGCCATTTGTTTGGAATGCCATTTGTGCGCTTCCTAAGGTGATACTAGAAGTAAAAGTTGTTTTGATTGATGAAAATGATTATCAGTCAATGGAGATCTCAATTTTGAAACATTTTTAACAGGGAAAATTACTCCTGTATGCCACAGTCAAAATGTTAGTTAGCTGCAAACTGTTCCTACTCTTACCAGCCTTTCCCCCCCCTTTAGGCGTGACCTCGGGCCTTCACAGTTGCAAGTATCCACATGTTAGGACTATTGTCATTTATTGGCTTCAATTCCAACATATTTTACACCAGGTACCTTGGCCTCCTTTGAGAGTACTTCACTCAACCACATATATTGGGTGTGCTTTTTAAGGGCATATTGGTTTTAGATAATGAGATTGAAGTTAACAAACAGTTTTGAAATCTAGAGGCCATTTTATTGCATACGTTATTTGTTGAATGCTAAATTTCAATTATAGGTTATGGAAATGAAGGTTTTTTTCCCCCATCCCAGTTCATGGACCCCGTGAAATTTATTCATGAATTCCCCAAGAGTCTGTAGACCCCAGGCTTAGAATCCCTGCTTCATATTAATAAAAGTAGCTGTAATTTTGTAGTGATGTTTGAAAATAAAACATTGATAGTTTTAGAGGAGCAGAAAATGCTTTTTCCTCTGAAACATGGGTAATTTTTATGATTGAAGTCAAGTCAAAATAGAGTGGTGATGCAAAACAAGTATGGCTATATTATGTATGTGGGGGAATAACAGATTACTCTTTTTGTTCCCAAGTTTAAGAGAAAGGATTGGGAATAATAGTTTGCAATTTAAAGTGTGTTTGTCCTATTCTGACCACTATTTCCTGAAATAGCAAGAAGCCATGCTTTTTGCAGCTGTGCTATCAGAATTCTGCAGTTAAATTCAGATTCTCAGGATTGCAAAACTGAGATTATCTAGCTGTGATTTAAAATATCAAAGAGTTTAAAGGGGGTTTCCTTGGTCAGTGTTGAACAGAACCAGGAACCAGGTTCATGTTTCTGCTTCAGGCTGAGCGGTGAATAATCAGTCATGATTCCTGGAAGCTTACAGTGGATAACCTGGTTTGCAGATTAAAGGCTATGGCTGGTTGAAGGAGGTAAGTAGCTGGCACTAGCAATCAATCTGCATTCATACATGTTGGGTCCCAGAGGCTGAGCTTTTTAATCATTTGCCTGTTGCTGAGCTCTGCAATTCTCTAATCAAGATTGTGTCATCAACGTTCCTGCTCAATGGAGAAAGTTACATTCTCCCCTAATAAATTTAAACTGAAAGCTAATAGAAGTTTCTGGCTTCGTTTTTCAAAAGATCATCTTTAATGTTTCTGATGCTATAATGTTTTGTGTCATTCTGTAAGTCCCAGTTTTAACTGACATCATGAACAGGCTTATAATTTTTTTCTTTCCGCTTAGAATCTTTAGTCTCCTCTAGTGTCCAGTTTCTAAAATCATAAAGTAATTTCTCTTTGTTATGACTTAACCATAACCAGGATAACTAAAATATGTCTGTTTCCCAAAAGAAGCTACTTATTTTGTATAGTAAATTTCAGAATCTTATAGTAAAAGACAATTTTCCAAATTTATCTGGACCCTTATTCCATTTATAATCTCTTCATCCCGTGGTACTCAAACCTGTGGGAAACTGCTGTCTTGCAGTCTCCTCATGAGAAACAGCCATCTGGAGCACAGGTGGGTGATCTCTCATCCTCTCCTTATCTGGAGAGGTTCCAAGGAATCAGTCTACTTACCAGTTCCTTGGTCTTTACTGTGCTCATTGATTCTGTTTTCATAAAGATATCTTCAGTTTTCCATACCTCCCTCAAAAGTCTGCAAAATGGTCAATTTTCAATAGCAAAAATAAATATGAGAAAGGGAAGAGGAGGCCTCCTTCTCCCAATCAGGAAGCAAATTTGAAGCCAATCCGTGCAACAGTATTAAAATATGAAAATGAAAATAATATTAAAATAAAAATATGAAAACAAACATTATTCCAAGCCTCCTTGTAAGGAGGAAGCTGTGAGTGCTTCCTGTTTAAGGAGATTTGCCTGGTAAATTTTCCTTCAACCGCAGGAGCTCCAACCTCTTTCCTATCATATCTTCTCTTGTTGCTGGATAGTGCGCTAAATATCATATGATTCCCCCCCCCAGTCCTATTGATAAAAATCTTGGATACTTCTGATGTGTGCCCACTAGGTGACATAGGATCCTGGGTTCAATGGCCTGATCCATCAAGGCCCTCCTTATGTTCTTTCCTCTCCTCTTGGGTCCATAAGCTGTCACAGATGTTATTAACAACCGTCTTGATGACAAAGGTAGCTTATCATCTCCTTAAGTTTATTGTAATGTGCTTTGCAAAATTAACATATTTTCCCCACCCTAAATTTGATTGCTTAGGAAAAGCAAAAAATGGATTATTGTGTAAAAGGACTAGTGAGCTAGAATCTGGTACCATTCTAAAATTCTCAGGAGCATCCTGCTTCTGAATTTGTAATAATTCAAATGCCCTTATGAGTCATTATTTGCCACTTCACTCCAAATGGTGAATCTTAGGATTTTTGTTTTTATGTTTCATTTAATGAAAGTGAGCTTCTTTGAAGGAACACTGAAATTCTTACAGTGGAGGAACTGATTGTAAAGATATCAGAGTTGACTGAAAAGATTTTTGTAATATCGAGAGGGAGAAAGAATAATGAGTATATAACTGTTGAAAAGGTCAGAAGTAGCATATTTTTCTTGTTCCTTTAACTATTTTTCTTTCTTATTTTGCTTTGCTTTTGCACTTATTTTCTTCTTTCTCTATATTTCTTTCTCTTTTTTCCTTCATTTTTTTTCTTTATATTTGCTTTTACTTATGTAAACATTCTTTAAAATATATTATGGTGCTTTGCACAGCTAGCCAGATGTTCAGATTGGAGTTGGTATTTTTATTCATCCATCCATTATCTGTCTGTCTGTCTGTCTGTTTATCTATCTATCTATCTATCTATCTATCCACACACAAACACATATACACCCTGAGACTACACATCCCTGGCTTAGAGAATAATAATAGAAAAAGTACATGTTGACAGCTGGAGTGTGTCTGAGCATTTGTGTGTAGGCATCCCTGCCTTCTGTAATGGCCCTCACACCAAGGAAATGCTCCAGAAAATAACAAATGTGGAACATTACCCATTCTAGCCACTGATGAAGTTACACAGCTCATTTACAATGTGTCATATCCTGTGATGGCATGCCCATTATTCAGTGCCATGCTAAGCTGGCAAGCTGATTATTTATGACTGTGTTTTTCTA
This sequence comes from Ptyas mucosa, assembly GCA_012654045.1. NCBI lineage: Eukaryota > Metazoa > Chordata > Lepidosauria > Squamata > Colubridae > Ptyas > Ptyas mucosa. Next base: position 3,307,025 of record WNWU01000040.1, on the reverse strand, counting down.
AAGACAACAGGACTATAGATAACAATAAGGATACAGGACTACCACATCCCAGTAATGGTTTAGTTATTTTTATTTTGGAATAGAGGAATTGGGCTAGTGACTATAATGTCACTCTAAGGAAACAACAGGGCATAGCGATTTAGGTTCAGGATGTCTCAATGCTTTGATTTGAGCAATTGTACATAGTCCTGGCATGATTTGCTTGGAAGACACAGAGGTTCAGTGTGATTGTTGAGTGCCTTCTCATCTTTTTTCAGTGGGAGTGAACCTATGGATCCATATACCAAACTCTGCTGCAAAGGTTTTTGCATTGACATCCTAAAGAAACTAGCCAAGACTGTGAAGTTCTCCTATGATCTCTACCTGGTGACAAATGGAAAACATGGTAAAATAGTGGATGGTTTCTGGAATGGCATGATTGGTGAGGTAAGGAATTAGGTATCCTAAAAACCTCATTGTTTGGATTTTAACCATGTACACCTACAGGTTTAGTACACTGGTATTTGTCAGAAGTTCTCCATGTGGAGAAAATAAAAGTAGACATGCAACTTTGGTTCTCTTCTAAAGTAATGCAATCTTTCTGAACTGTAGCACATTACTAACGGCTGACTTAGCTTAGACCAAAGGCAATGAAAACTCTATAACTACCTCTCTGCACATACATCCTTCTTGCATCCCTCAATGAGAAAGAAGACCCACCACTCAGTAGTCCTCAACTTTGTCTGTGGGCTTCAGCCTTAAGAGATGGCAGCCTTAAGAAGATGGCTTTAGAAATAGGGAGTTACTCTCTTTCCTAGGCAAATTTATGGAATGTGAAATGGAGGTAGAATCTTATAGTCAGGTTGGCATTGAGCTACGCTAACTTGGTAGTGAAGTCTCTTGTCTTTGGCTAAGCATGTGTAAAAGGCATACCTTCCATTACATGCAACTTAAGAGTCTGTCTTCATCCCTGCTGCTCTGTGATTAGGCCATCCTTTGAACAGGCTGCTTGAGTGTCAAGAGCCCTACCTCTTGGTGCTGATTGGAATATTTAGACAGACTCCTAATCTAGCAGCATGGTTTAGGATTTCTCACCTAGGTGAGGACAGGGGATAGATTTCTCTGTGCTGCCTGAAAAGAAATCGGGAAAAAAAAGAGACGTTGCACTTTGGGGTTCTCCTCCTGTTTTGCATTAGTCCCAGAAGGAATTCTAAATCCTTCTGAACTGGATGTCTATTCAGAAGCATTTCAAGAACCATCTATAAGAGAAAAAGGACAGAGTTGTGAAAGAATCGAGCATCAGACTATTTATGGCCAGCTCTATTCTTTGCTTGTGTCTCTAATGAAAGGACATCAATGGCAATCCTGACATGCAGAAGGGAAAATAGGGTTGGGAGAGTGATATATAGTGGGGAATTGTTTCTTGATAGTGTGTGAACACATTTTTAAGGGTTGGACTCATCCAGGTACAGAAATTTTCAATCAAGAAAACTCTTCTTAAGTACACGCACACACTTGATCTGAAGTAATGGTAGTGTTGGAAGAAATATCCTTCTGAGTTCAGTTCCAAGTGGGAAAAAAGACACTGGAAACATGGAGACTGCTTGGAAAGATGGTTTAATGGTGGACAGGAATCACATGACTTGAGTTCCTGAGATCCGAGATGCTGGGGGTGCCTTGGTTTTATGCTCTCTGTTGGGCCCCACCTCTGAGTTTCTTGTTCCTGTATAAGAAATGTATCCTGATTGGTTGTCGAACTCCCAGGTGGTCTAGGGGTCTTAGCTAATTTTGTAGGTTGTCTCTCAAGCTTGCTTGAGTCTTGCTATGTGGTGAGTTTCTGTTGCTAGATGGGTCCTATTCTGTTGCAAATGATGGCCCATTGACAATGGTGGGGGGAAATGAGTGAGCTTGGCTGAGCCCTTAATGGCCCATTGACAAAGATGGGGAAGACAGGAAGCTGCTTTGTCTTTAAAACATGTTTCTCCATTTCTCATCCAGGGAAATATAATATTCTGTCTTTTTTTAATATTTCCTAAAATAATTCATTTTTCTAGGAGAGAGGTGAGTGCTAACTTCCTATAGTAGTATCATTCTATCTGTAGGATTGCTATGCAAAGAGGTCTCTTTGAGGTACAACCTTTCCCCACCCCCCCACCCCCTTGAAAATAAGTCCCACAGAGTTCTGTGTGTCTTATTCCCAAGCAAGTCTGCATAGACACGAAGGCTCATCCTGAACAGGGGGCAGTACCCGTCTCATCTTGTCTGTGCTTGGAAGGGTTGGGCGTGGTTAAAATTTGAATTGGAAGACCTCCAGAGAAAATAACAGGGCTGTGGGCTACATTGGGAAGTTTTAAAAAGAAGTTGTGGAAGAAGACACATTTGTTTATTTAACAGAATTCTATGGCTGCTCATCTTGAAGCACAACTCTTGCTCAAAGATAACCAAACCATGTACATACTGTTTCAAGAAACCATATGGATGTATTCACAGACTCACCAAGAGTCACAGTTGAACTTCAACTCATATTTACTTTAGTTTGCTAAGATTAAAATGAAAGCAAGCAGAAATTTACCAGTACAGTATAAGATCCATTTGGAGCTGATTCTGTTGAAGGACATTATTATTCATGCCCCCCCTCTCTGTTCCTCACCCTCCCAGGTATATTACAAGCGAGCAGATATGGCCATTGGATCTCTCACCATCAACGAGGAACGCTCACAAATTATTGATTTTTCTGTACCTTTTGTGGAGACGGGCATTAGTGTCATGGTAGCTAGAAGCAACGGGACTGTCTCACCCTCTGCTTTTCTAGGTAAGAGCAAACAAACATATGCTATAAATACTAAAAAAAAAGTGAGATGTGTAACAGAATACAGCCATATGATATGTTTCTGTGTTAGTTGGTTATGGAAGGTCACTTTCACTGTCCTTTTCACCTCATTTCTTGACTGCTGTAATTACTTCTACATGGACTGTACTTGAAGACCTCTTGGAACATATAGCTGGTTCAAAATGTGGCAGCTCATGTAGTGATGGGTTCTCTCCCTGTTACCCATGTGTCTCCTATGTGGCAGGAGTTTATTGATTATCAGTTGACTTCTGGGTGCAATTCAAAGATAATTATTACCTTTAAACCTTATAATTTTGGGCCCGAGTATCTTATGAGGCTGCTTACTCCAATTGTTTTCTATCCAGTGAGAATTAAAAGAGGGGCATGTTATGGGTATCATCCTTGAGAATATCAGTGATAGGTTGGTTTTCCCGTTCTCTGCAACAGTTCATCCAGGATGTGGTGGCGCAGTGGTTAGAATGCAGTACTGCAGGCTACTTCTGCTGACTGCTCTGAGCAGTTCGGCAGTTTGATTCTCACTGGCTCAAGGTTGACTTGGCCTCCCATCCTTCCAAAGTTGGTAAAAGGAATTATTGAGTCTGTTATCTGCACCTCTATAACTGTCTGGTTTGGCTCTGCAGCCCAACAAGACAGACACAGACTTCAGAGAATAATTAGAACTGCAGAAAAAACAATTGCTACCAACCTGCCTTCCATTGAGGACCTGTATACTGCACGAGTCAAAAAGAGGGCTGTGAAAATATTTACAGACCCCTCGCATCCTGGACATAAACTGTTTCAATTCCTACCCTCAAAACGACGCTATAGAGCACTGCACACCAGAACAATTAGACACAAGAACATTTTTTCCCGAATGCCATCACTCTGCTAAACAAATAATTCCCTCAACATTGTCAAACTATTTACTAAGTCTGCACTACTATTAATCTTCTCATCGTTCCCACCACCCATCTCCTTTCACTTATGACTGTATGACTGTAATTTTGTTGCTTGTATCCTTATGATTTATATTGATAGTTTCCTGATTGCTTATTTGTACCCTATGTCTATCATTAAGTGTTGTACCTTATGATTCTTGATGAACGTATCTTTTCTTTTATGTACACTGAGAGCATATGCACCAAGACAAATTCCTTGTGTGTCCAATCACACTTGGCCAATAAAAAATTCTATTCTATTCTATTCTAAAATGAGGAGCCAGATTGTTGGGGGCAATATGCTGACTCTGTAAACTGCTTAGAGCGGGCTCTAAAGCACTGTGAAGTGGTATATAAGTCTAAATGCTAGGTGCTATACAGTCCCATCCCTGCTGTATTTCAGAGACCTGGCTCTTTTTGACAAAATCTCAGGATAGGAGCTGCCTATAGTGTCAAGCAAGTAAGAAAGTAAATAATTTTGGCCCTATACATTGATACTGTCCTCTGTCCCTTTTCCTATATTGAGCAAGCTCAGTCCCTACTGAACTGTTTTAAGATTTTCTTAAATCACTTTTACACAGTTATTTCTAAGTATTTGGGGAGCCTGCATAACTTATGCTTTGACTACTTAAGGAACACCTCTCACACCAGCAATAAAAAAGGAAGGAAAGGATTTCCTAATGTAAATTTATATGAGGCGAAGAGTTTTGACTTGCAATATTAATATACGATTAGATGTTTAATATCCCCTAGTTTAAATTTTCAGTGTGAAAATAGTGATTTGGGGAATAGAAATATTTTCTAAAACACTGTTTTTGCATATGTCATACTTTGGGCATTAATGTTTAAATAATAATATATAGTATAGTATAGCGCGCGATCTCATTGCGAACCGGTAGTAAAGGTAAGTAGAACTCACCCCTGATTTGAGGTGTTGTAGAACCAGTCTCTGAAAGCACATCATCACTATAGACGTCAATGCAATGGTTCTATAGTCATTCAGGCTGTTTATGGCTGCTTTCTTTGGAACTGGAATGATTGTGGCTGCTTTCAAGCAAGATGGAACTCTAGCCAATTGCAGGGAGATGTTAAAAATCCTTGTCAGGACCCCTGTTAATTGGTCAGCTTAGGTTTTTACCATTTTCCCCAGCACTCCATCTGGACCTGCAGCTTTGTTGGGATTTACAGCCTTCAGCACAGCTCTCACTTGATGGTCATACAGGGTGAGTGGCTGGAGATTAGAGGGCCTTTGAGCTAGAGCCACAGAGACAGGTCTTTTAACCTCAAAGTGGAAGAAGAAGCTATTAAGCTCCTCCACCAGCAGGGCATCTGTGTTGGCTGTTTTCATCATACTTTCCTTGTAATTGGTTAGATGTTGCAATCCCTGCCACACCTGTCTTGGGTTATTATCTACCAGATGCTTCTCTACTTTTTGTTTCCATTCCTGTTTAGCTGCCTTAATACCTCTCCTCAAGTTTGCCCTGGCCTCATTGTATTCGTCTTTATTTCCTGCCTTGAAGGTGGAGTTTTGGGCTCTCAGAAGTGATTGCATCTCTGCTGACATCCAGGGTTTACGATTACTGTAAACTCTAATGCACTTATTCACTGTTACATTGTCTGTGCATGTTTTAATGTAAGAGAGTACAGCATCAGTGAATTCTTGCAGCTCCAAATGTTCAAACATACTCCACCGAGTAGTCTCAAAGCAGTCCTGCAACTGGCAGAGTGCTCCTGTTACCCACGTGTCTCCTTTGTGGCAGGAGTTTATTGATTATCAGTTGACAATAATATCAAATAATACAACAATATTTGGTTTTTTGCCAAATAATACAACAATATTTGGTTTTTTGCCATCATATTTGCTGTTATTACTTCTAAGCAACTTTTCATTATTTACTTCTTAAAGTATTAATATAGGGTAACTGGAGATGGGGGATTCATATAATGAATATGATATCAAATGTTGCATAGCTAATAAGATTTGGCTATTTTAATTATGGTCATTGGAAGAAAACAAAGGTAATTGAAGGCACCTTAAAATAATAGAAAATACTTGTAGCTCAGATTTTAGATTTTGGCAATGGTTTGTTTTCCAAGCTTTTTTAAATTTAGTTTCTGAAGGTTTCGTTACCAGACTAGGTAACATAATCAACAGGATTTTCTTGTCCTATTCTCCTCAGCTTACAAATGGCTTGCGTATAAAGACACTTTTCTTGCAAGTAACCAGGTATCAAACAGCGAAGAGCATGACAGCCAATGCAGCATAGTCATACATTTGGTTATGTAAAGACATCAGTAAATGGCTTTAACTGAGAACGAGAAGAACAGTGTCAATGAAATGAACACAGTGTCAGATATTTTTTTAAAAGTGTTTTGTAATGTTGCTAATAATAATTACACCCAAAAATATAGTCTGTCTGAATCCTGCCAAACAGAAGATGTTCTGAACATTCTTGAAATGCATGACATCCAATCCTTTGCATTAGAGAATTGGGCAAGAGTTACAAATTAATATCTGAGCTGATGATTACAAATATGGAAAAATCAGTTAATAGAACAGACCATACCAATAAAAGGCAGAGCCAAAATGATCCCTTGGACTGTTGCCTTCTGGCAGAAGATATAGAACAATTAAAACTCGGACCACACGTTTTCTGAATAGTTTTTATCCCAGAGCTATAATTAAATTCAACAATGAACTAAAGGGCCACCATCAGTGAGCTGTTGGACAGTATTACTTGGTCTGTTGTGTGGATGTTTGGGTGGTTTAGGGGTGGGGAATTTGTGGTGGGCGGGGGTGTGTTTGGGGATTATTATATGTGTTGGACCTGATCTTTGGATGTTAAGTGAATTTCGTTGTATGGGTATACTGTGTATACACATACAATGACAATAAAGTTGTTGTTGTTGTTGTTGTTGTTGTTATTCCCTGCCTCACAAGGTATTTGCTGTCATTTTCTTGTTCAGTTTGGTTTATAAGAAACCTATAATGTCCATAATTCCATTATCTTTGTCACAAAATTCCTTCTCCTAAAACATTGCTTGAATGCCCATCAACTCTTCTGACAGATCTTCCTTGTGAGGGAATGTTTGGAAACAAGATGATCTCTACTGTTTACTCTAGTTGGCTAATATTCAACAAATGGCTCTGTTCAATCTCCAGGCACAAAGTCATAACCACTGTGGATCTGGATGATGGATTAGTTATTGGCTCAGCATATCTGTTTTCACTGGGAGGTGCCATAAAAGGGTGATTTTTGTTTTGGTCGTTTTCATTTTCATTACTGCTGAAAACAACGGCTTCCTGGAACAGAACGGGATAAACAAGCTTACTGGCATCCTGAGAAACATTATCATTTGCGGTATATTGGGCAGGGTTGGTATTTGGAAGAAAAAGTGTAGAGAACCCTGGCATTGGTGTTATCCATTCCCTCTCCTGTTCCAAAAACAGGAGAATAGACAACTAAGCTACCTGCTAACCATTACTGTCACTGTTGCAAATAGGTTAGCTAAGCAGACTTTCTCTCTCTCAATATTTTCTGAAATATCTCTGGATGTAGTATCCTTACTCCCTGAAAAACACTTTGTTGCATTCTGCCAACATGGAGGTTAAATACCTGTCTGCATCTGTCCATATCCTTCTTCTTCCTTGGGTCACAATGTAGACCTTTGCTGTGATCTTCTTTTTATTTGAATATCTCTTCCCCTCATCAGAGACTATAGGTCCATCAGTGCCAAACAAAACTGCCCTCAGTTTCAGGTAATTAATTGGCATTTCTTACTGGGACTATTGGCCTTCGACTGGACAGGACTGAAGATGACTTCCCCAGCCTGTGGTCAAATGCTCTCCATTCAGCTGTCTAAATAGCATCTCTCTTGTCAGACTCTAGTCACCAGAACAAGGAACTGGCTCTGTCAGTCACAGCTGGGATTGGCACTTTTTTGTTTCTGGAACAGGAATAAACGAGATGGTCTGGAACAAAAACGGACTGATGACACCAGGTCTCTGGTTGCTGTCATTGCCCTCTGAAGTCTTGCCAATGCTACAAGGAAAAGGCTGGGGGGTGGGGGTGGGGTGTATGGAGGGGAGGCAGGAAAGGGAAAGGACAAGATATAGATCTTTCTCTGCCAGGATGTTTGGCGTCTTCTTCGTTTCTAAAAGTATCTCTTCACTTATTCATCTTATGGTTATTCTCTTCCTTGCTGTTTCTCTTCCTCCCATTTTTGGATTCTTCAGTCTAAAATAGAACCACGAGTTCTAGAACCCATTCTACTTCAGGAGACGGTTAAAGATTGATATGGAGGGGTTAGCCTCTCTTGGATAGCTAAATTTAAAAAAAATAAATAAAAAGTTGAGGTTTGCCTTTCAGCCAGAAGAGGTGAGGTTAATATTATCCTGTTGGTTTTCTCTTCGAGTGCTTGAAAATGAGAATATTTTTTTTTCTAGAAGGATTGTGTTAAGTAGTAAGAATTCTTGAATTCCTTCGAGATGAACCAGAGCCACCTTCAAAGTCTTTGATCAGATTTCTATAGATGAGGACCTAGGTTAGCCTGTATTCTAGTTGACATTGTTTATAGTATAGTTAAGTGGTTAATGTGTTTCTTAAAAAGGGTTCTACTTTGGGGACTGAAGGCTGTTTGCATGAAATTGAACAAGGTTAGGTGTTAAGCCAACTTATTTTGTGCATCTGGCTTCACAGGCCTAGTCTCTCTCATCATCTGTTATTTTTCTGGTGCCTTGATATGTAAATTTTAGCAAGGTACATATTTTACGTTTCTTGCCTTCATCCTAATTTGCAAAAGGACTTTACAAAGCTAAGATTCAGTCATTTTCATCACTGATTTTATGAATTATTTAATGCTTCTTGGAGAAAAGATAAAAATTTATTGCTCTGATTATTCATTCTGACTGATCGTTGCTCCACTGTATTTGTGTGGCTGAGCTCATATCAGCTCTCATATATATCAGTCACCTTCTGGATTCTTAAGAGTAGTTTGGAAAAGGCATGAAATGAAAACTAGGGCAAGTTTTAAACTAGGATGTCATATCAACTAGATTGGAGAAAGTTCATTTGACAGAAAAAAAATAAAAGCAAGATTTGTTTTTCTCATGCTTGTTAGCATTCCCCCTGTCAAAATCTTTGTTTAGTGTTGATCAGCCAATGCTACTTAATAGCCTCAATTTACAGTATTGTATATCAATATATTTTTGCTTCAGTGTTTCTTTTTGTTTGGGGTTCATTCTCCCTCTCTCTAGAGAGAGAAAAAGTTAAAAGCCTGAAATAATGTACTTGTTATATATTAACTAGAACATATGACAGTGTCAGTGACTTTTATCGGATAATTGTAAGGAAGGAATCCTTTTCTTTTTCAGAGACTGATGGTTAATAGTCCAGAATGGCTCAATTTATGGGAGCTATTTGTATGACCACTTCCTGATATAACATCACATTGGAAAGTTGCGAATAGGAGAGTTGTTAGAGATTGAAAAAGGCACAGCACTTTCCTTATAGAAGGTCTGGGTAACAGATGGAAGATAGTTGTGAAATGGTTAAGATGCTGGGCTCATTGACTGGAAGGTTGGTAGTTTGAGACCCTAGTACCACAGGACTGGGTGAGCTCCTGTTCTTGCCTCAGCTCTTGACAGCCTAGAACCGTGATGGTAAACCTATGGCATGTGTGCCAGAGGTCGTACACAGAGCCCTCTCTGCTGGCACACGTGCCGTCAACCCAGATCAGATCTCCATGGCGTTTCTTTCGTGAGCTTCTGTTTCCCTGCAAATGACGAAACAGAAGCTCATGAAAGAAAAAGATCTTACCTCTTGCCCCACTGCCAGTGTTGGGATGCCCCACCTCCTGTTGGCCAGCTAGTCTTCGGGTCTCTGCTGCACATGTGCACATGTCCATGCATACGCATATGTCCACGCATGCACACTTTCACACATGCCCACACATGTGCACGTTTGTGCGCACGCACCTTTCAGTTTGGGCATGCATGTGCAATTTGGGCACTCAGTGCCTAAAAGGTTTGCCATCACTGGCCTAGAAGTTCGAAAGTATGCGAATGCAAGTAGTTAAATAAATATCATTATCATGAGAAATTAACAGCATTCCATGCACCTCAGCATATAGTCATGCCCATGGAAACATCACCGACTCCATTGACTAGGAAACTGAGATGAGCACCGCCCTCTAGAGTTGGAAACGACTGGATGGGGAAACCTTTAGCTCTAGTTGTGTCATGCAACAATTTTTGTTAACATTAATAAGCCATAGTTAATGTTCACTATACAGTGAATGAAATGCTGTAATATATATTTACCTCAAAGCCCACTTCTGTAGTTTATCCCTAGGGCCTATGATTCTGACCTTACCCGATAGGTTCTTGATCGACATTCTGGCTTCTGAACTGAACAGGCTCTCTGGTTCATTGGATGTTGCAGAAACAAGGACTTCCTGTGGAGTCCTTGGTGCTTTTTGAGCTCGGTTGTTTGCTTGCAGATGTTTTATCTCCTGGGTAGGTAACATTGTCAGTGCACAGGAACATCATCAGTGCACAGGAGCATATATGCAGGCAAACAACCAAGCTCAGAAAGCACCAAGGGCCACACAGTTCAACCCTGATATTCTCTTTTAGCCTCAATGTCAAAAGTAGCTGCAACATTGACAAAGTCAAAAAGACTCAGGCAAAAATGGTCAGAGGGAATTTAATCTTCAGCAGAGACTGATTAGTGAGAGAGGCAAGCTGTGAATCCACCAAGATCTTAAGAGTTCTGTGCACGTGGCACCACGTGCATATAAATAAGTGACATAAAATGCCATTTCACAATTATGTCAGTAACTTCGGAAATGTTTAGACCTATTTTAGGAATATGTCAGAGAGTGGAAGAAAGGAACGGTAATACGATTCTACTGAATGGAAAGCCACAAAGAACAGCTTCCTTCCTTCCTAGAGCTGTTAAGACAGGTAATAAAATCAAATCTCCTTCAAATCAGATTCGGCTGCATCCGTGTAGGTGTTCCCTATTGCTGCCTTCTGGGATGTCTTTCAACTGTCCAGTCCACCGTACAGCCTGAGTTTTTCTGATAATCTTTCACCCAGACTTGACTCTTCTTAATTTCTCAAGGTCAGTTGGGCTGCATTGGACAAAGACTTCCTTAAGAAGTAACAGCATTCGCCCTCGAAGTGAAAACTCAGTTACAGCAGCCAGCAACTGATAAGTTATAAACTGCTACAGACATTGCTGTATGGATCTTTATCCTTTTGAGATGGATGTGTGTGTGTGTGTGTGTGTGTGTTATGCTTTTGTGTGTGAGAGACAAAGGACAAAAGAGATTCAAGAAAAATTCAAGGGAACAACCTTGGTTTGTCACATGCTACAAAAACAATAAGTTATGTCTGTCTCAAAGGGAACCATTAAGTATGGAAACAGGAGAAAGAATGAGTAGCATCATGGCCTTTCTCTCAAAATTCACTCCCAAGATATGGATTTGCTGCTTGGTAGGAGTGCAGATTGCCTCTGTTTGCATTTTTTTAAAAAATAAATAAGCAAATAATACAGAAAAATAAACTGTGAGCCTCTTGAAGTGAAACAACACTGTTTCAAGAACTTCTGATGCTTTGAGGAAATGGAAAATATGAAACTGTATTCTAACAGAGCTTGACTTATCCGGCATTGCTATCTTATCGTTATTAGAAAATCATCTAGTGAGCTTGCAATCAGAGTCAAAGTATAACGGTGATGATTACCTATCTCATCTTTCGCTGCCCTGTTCTGTTCTGGAGGACAACAGTTTTCTTCCTTCCTTCCTTCCTTCCTTCCTTCCTTCCTTCCTTCCTTCCTTCCTTCCTTCCTTTCTCTTTCTTTCTTTCTTTCTTTCTTTCTTTCTTTTTCTTTTCTTTCTTTCTTTCTTTCTCTTCTTTCCTTCCTTCCTTTCTTTCTTTCTCTTCCTTCCTCCTTTCATTCCTTCTTCCCTCCCTCTCCCCCACCCCTCTGTCTTCACTCATTCACTCATTGCCTTTCTTTCAGGAAGACTGGCAGCATTCCTTCCTCCTGTTCCTTATCTCTGCAACAGCAACCCTTTGAGGTAGAGACTGGGCTGAGAAAGAATAACTAGCAGATGACCAAAAGACTATAGTAGTTCATGTGATGAATGTACAGCTCCTCATGATTGTATCTCACCTTTCATCAGATGTAGCTTAAAACCTATCACACACAAGTACAAGTTAGCATCTCATTCTGATCCCGAACAAGTGAAATTCGTCTCACAATGCTGTCATTTTCCTGAAAGAACTGAAATGATATCCTTAAAATGTACAGCCGTGTTTGCCTTTTGAGCTGACAAGTGATTCATTGGCCTAGAATGTCAAAAGAAGGTTGCTTGACAATTGAGTGTACTCTATTATTTTCCACAATGAATCTTTTCACATAAAGACAGTATTTCTTGAGAATGTGTTATCGGCTAATTCCTAGATGACTAGAGATTTCATCAAACCAATTCCCACTCAAATACAAGTTCAATGAACACCAGCAACTGGTATTTCTAGGAAGAAAATTGTAGGCTCCCTAGGGAGTATTTTGTTTAGGATTTATAATTTCAATGGGATTAATAGGTAGCATGTCACCTACCGAACGAATATTGAGGGATGCTTTGGGGCATTTGCTTTTTGTAAAAGAGAGGCTGTACAAACTGACTTGATTTGCATGTTCCAGATTAAGGTACAGTATGCCTTTACAGTTTTCTATAATTCCAAATTTTGTGATGCCCTATTTTGTGCAAAAGAAATTTAACATGTTTTCAAAAAGTCAGAAGCATTCAAAATAGTACTTTTACTGTTGATAATAGAGGAAGAGCAGGGCCCCCCTTGGGTGAGCATGAGGTGCCTAGGGAAGATCCCTGAGCCAGGGCAGAAGGTTTTCTCTTGCCAGCAGAAAGATTTTTTGGTCCGTCTTAAACAGGATTAAATATTGCAATTCATTTACCAAGGGTGCTGCTGGTATACAAGGTGCCCTTGTGCAGAATTCCATTAGTGTCCCAGCAAGTTTTTAAATATTCCAGCGGTGTGAATGTGAACTTGCTTGCATTTAAAAACATATTTTAATATGCCAGTTAATACGCCCACTTGTCCACTGTTAAATCTTTTCCATACCTTGCCTCCCCCTCGTGTGGCATCTTTGGTTGTGGTGCCAGGTTGTGGTGGCCCTTGGGACAGTGTCTTTCTGTGTTTAGCAGAGTGTGTGTCCCCAGTTAAATGCAACTTCAACTCCAGCCTAAGAGTATTTAAATGTATGCTATCGAACAGATATACTATTAGAGAGCAATCTGTATCCATTTAATTTTTCCTTCCCTCGGGTCCTTTCTGAGGGACAGACCTAAACTCAATAGAAATGGAGGACTCTTCTTGCTATTACGAAACCTCCTTCCCTTCCCTTTCATCTGCCTCTCAGTATGCTAATGAAATGCATCTGATGCCATCAGATAAAGTTTATGTCCTTTATGACAGGAAAGGACAAGCTGACAAATGGCCCTCAGTGACGGTATTTGGGGGGACTGAATTAATCCCATTATTCAGTCTGCCTTTAATGCTGGAGCTTTCAGTGTCTCTCTGTTCTGCCAACATCTGAAGATGGCCTGGTCTCTCTCTCTCTCACACACACACACACACTCACATTCTGTTTTTCTTCATCCCATATGTTTTTGTGATTCCGTGATTGTTTCCTTATATTGATCATGTCCATGTGGGTGTTCTGACACCAATGATGCAGTCTCTCACAACTGTCTACTCATCACAAACACAAGATGGGAGTCCCAGCCTGTATGGCCTGATGCGCAGAGTTGGCTTTCTCTCTGCCCCTTGAAAACCGCAAAGCTAATAATCATCTCTTTACCTCTGCCCCATCCATCTCCTCTGGCTCCTCTTCAATCCTAACCTGTTAGGTAGCACATCCGGAACCTTGGACATTGACCAGAGAAGTGGGAAGAGTCGGAAAACAGCCACAGATTGCACCCCTATCTGCAGTAATCTATTAGACAACCCCCAGGTGACAGCATGATCATTGTAAGGTACCCCCGAGCTGCCTCTAAGCAAGATGGGCAGCATATAAGTTTAATCATAAGTAAAAATAAACTTGTGAAATCATTGATCTGCTATGATATTGATAATCCCATCAAAGAAATATAGGTTCAATATAAATCAAACAAACTCTTCCATGAGAAAAAACAAGGCTGAGTGACTGGAGGAGCTGATTTGAAGTATTGTTTTATTCATGTTTACTAATGGGAATATTGATCCCATAGAAAATACTGCTTTCATGAGATCAATATTCCCATGTCCAACCTACACACACACACACACACACACACACACACACACACACACACCCAACAAAAAAGAAAAAAATGGGCTGCATAAATGAGAAGACTGGACTGTCACAGCCACAATTAAATGGCTTCGAGGACCCATGGCCCATAGATTGGACAGGAGTGGTCATCTTACAATGACAACTAAACCCGAGTGAATTTCTGACTACATCATTCGAAGCTTCCTTGAGATGTGAATTTTATATTAGGGAGTTTTGAATTGGGATAAGAGGAAAACATCCACTTTCATGCTGGAACTTCTTAAGCCAGTGTCAGATTCTCACATCTGTGGCTAGCAATGAAATAGACATATTTTCTATGAATGGTTAGTAGGGTCTCTTCCTACCTCAATAAACAATATATGAGTGTGAACTGTTACTTTAACAGTATTAACTTGTGCTATATGTTTTATCCTACACGATCCTCTATCACTTGGACGTTGTAATTAAGGAGGATTTGATTTCATTGCCATTGTGTGGTAGTCTAGTTTGTGGCTGATTGAGGAGAATATTCTGGTTTGTTGGTTGCACTCCCATCATCCCCAACTGGCCATGGTTTCTTTTCTATACTATCCTTTTGTACACATCTCTAAAGCAATATTTATTTCCCCCTTTATCTTTGGGGTTCTTTGCAGGACAATACCAAAATGGCAATACCAAAAGAGCCTCTTTTACTTCTGTCCTTTTTTTAAATTTGACTTTGATTTTCTAAATGCTTATGAAAATGTTTCACCCTTAGTTCCTTCACTGCTAAATGCTAGTGACAATCTTGTGCCATAGGCCTATCTTACCTCATTCCTTGCATACTTTTTCCATGATTATCTGCACAGTAACCTTTTAGCGAGTGAATGTTTCTCCTATTGGGTAAAACTCTTGTTCTCTCCTTTTTGTTCTCCTATCAGTTTAGGTTTTATTTTTTTATTTTTTTAAAAAAATGCTATATATAGCAGGAGTGTTGCAGAGGTCTTTCCTCAGCGGGTGCATAAAATCATTCCAGATATGAGTTTGATATATGTGTGATTTGTTCTGATTGGAGCTAATGTAAGTACTCCCCTCCTGGTGTCCCTTTCTTTTACTCGAATCTCTTGTAGTCTGGATCCCCTGCCTTGAGTTTCAACAGAAAAGGGGTCAGGTTAGATTCAGTGTTAGCTTCCTCTGGGATTTAACTTCCACTTGTATCTTCAGGGGCATGCCTCTTCTGTCTTTGAGATGAGGGATGTATCTAGACTGCCACATCTCAACAATGAATCAATGTGGAACATGTGACTGCAGAAGGGGGAAAAAGAATGCAGCTACAGTTTAAATGCTTGTTTTTGAAATAGGAGCCTTTTCTGAAATCAGGAGCTGCATATCAAGCATCATACTGACATCCTTCTGATTGTGAGTGACAGCCTCCCGACAGCACAGGGAGAAGAGAAAAGAAAGTTGGGGGAAACAAGAGAAGCTGGGAATTCTACAGACATTTTCTAGGCTCTCTTGGGTCATCAGGAGAGCAACTATCACAGCAAACCATGGCAGCTCTACATGCAGCATCTAAGTGAATGAAATTACATCCAGCAGAGTCTTCTAGCTCAGTCTTTCCCAAAATTATATCCTGGAGATTCATTGGATTCCATGTATGCCTAGTTGGACGGGGAATGTTTGGAATTGACTCCCAACCCATTGGGAA
The DNA here is from genome assembly GCA_012654045.1 of Ptyas mucosa. NCBI lineage: Eukaryota > Metazoa > Chordata > Lepidosauria > Squamata > Colubridae > Ptyas > Ptyas mucosa. The sequence continues at coordinate 3,291,248 of WNWU01000040.1, read as the reverse complement.
GACAGCAGAATTTTTTTCAGGGAAACACAGTATCTATCTATCTATCTATCTATCTATCTATCTATCTATCTATCTATCTATCTATCTATAGCTATCTGTCTGATTGTCTATCTGTCTGTCTCAGTTCAGGTTCATAGGACCGATCTCTAGTGAGTCTTGTCACCAACAATGTTTTGGAGCTGTTTTCAATTTCTTTATTGCCAGTATTCAGAATTAAGAAGAGATGAGGAATTAAGCCCTATTAGCTATACACAAGAGGGAGACATCATCAGATATGGAAACACACAGACACAGATACAGACACACACAATTTGGCAGTGTGTAAAACAAATTCCAAAGGAGAATTTAGCATGCTGGTCCTTCAACACAGATGACAGCAAGGGGTTATGAGGCAGAATAGAAAAGGGGAGGGGGCAATGAAATAGAGTGTGTGGGTAGGGCATGTCAAACTGCTTGTGACAATAAATTGCAACATTTTTGTATTTCTTCCATGTTATAGATCTCATTGTTGTCTATGACGATGTAAAGTTATAAAAGATGTGATGCAGGGGTGAAATCCAGCAGGTTCTGACAGGTTCTGGAAAACCAGTAGCAGAAATTTTGAGTAGTTCAGAGAACCAGCATATACCACCTCTGGCTGGTCCCAGGGTGGGGTGGGAATAGAGATTTTTGCAATATCATTCCCTCAGGAATGTGGAGGGAATGGGGATTTTGCAGTATTCCTTCCCTTGGAGTGGGGAGGGAATGGAGATTTTGCAGTATCCTTCCACTGCCACGTCCACCAAGCCACACCCACAGAACCAGTAGTAAAAAATTTTAAATTCCACCACTGATGTGATGGCAATTTTTTAAAAATCTCAGCAGATATTGCATGTAAGTCTTGGTTCATGTTCTTTGGGTTATCCTTCCAATAGGAAGAATGTATAGCTTACAATAAGAATGCATAAACAAATGATTTTTTCTAATCAATCCTGTTATCCTGAGTTGATTGGCTTCCTCTTATCTTCTAGAGCCTTACAGCCCAGCTGTGTGGGTGATGATGTTTGTGATGTGTCTTACGGTTGTTGCTATCACAGTCTTCGTGTTTGAATATTTCAGTCCTGTTGGCTACAACCAGAATTTAACCAGTGGCAAAAGTAAGTAAGTTTCCAAATGGCTCAGTGAATGAGTTGCTTTACTTGGGTGGTGAGGGAGGAAAGGACAAAAAGCGGGATTATTCTTTTATTAAGCATTTTCTTGCCAATTATTTCAATGAAATAGACTAATGAAGTTCAAAGGTACTTTTCGATTGGCCTTTTCCAAGCACCCTAAGAAGAATGACAGCCCAGAATGAACAGAAAGGTTTGAAGTAACCAAGGAGTAGAAGAAATATAGAGCGTGCTGTCTTATTGTAATCTATTAAATCAGCGATTCTCAACCTGAGTCTGGGGACCCCGGGAGGGGGGGCAGCAGGATGTCATTGCAGGAGGTCCGTGAAGGCTTGAAGAAATATTATGATTTTAATCTTGAGCTAAGTTGGGGGGGGGGTTCCATGGCCATGGTCCATGGCTACAAAAGGTATTTAAAGGGGGTCCATGGTGAAGAAAAGGTTGAGATGCACTGTATTAAACCACATGCATAAGGGAAAAGGTCTGCCACTGCAAAAGATAATGTCTCCAATTAGCTTATAAATAGTCCCTGCCAATGAAGAGTCATACATTTCTGTTCCTCCCAAGATCCCCTTTGGTCTGATTCCCAGGATAAGAATTCTTATACTGCTTAGTTACAGGGATGTGCAGTCCTTCAGAGCAAGTGTGGACTTGCTATTGGACCTTTTCATCTCGGACATCTATTTCTCTGAGATTGTGCAACTGCCATGTAAGCTCAGGAAAAGGCACAACGTTTTGAAGGAAGCACCAGCAAGTGTAGCATATCTGCCAATATTAATTCTGAAGGGCTGCACATGTCTGGTTAATAGGATAATTTTTCATCCAGTGGCAAAGCAGCAATGAAGCAGTGTATGACATTAATTTATTTGTAATTGTTCCCAGATTTGTACAGTCATAAGTGCAAACTTGGCAATTACCATTGATCTCTAATACTCCGATGCTTGAAGGGCTGCCACAAGGAAGAGGGGCCAACTTATTTGCCAAAGCACTTGTAGGGCAGGCAAGAAACCATGGATGGAAACTAATCAAGGAGAGAAGCCATATAGAACTAAGGAGAAAATTCCTAACAGTGAGAACAATTAACCAGTGGAACGGCTTGCATTCGGAAATTGTGGGTGCCCCAATTTTGGAGGCTTTTAAGAAGAGACTGGACAGCCATCTATCAGAAACAGTATAGGTCTCCAACAAGAGCAGGGGATTGGACTAGATCAGAGATGGGCTTCACATAATTTAACAACCAGTTCGCCTAGTGCAGAACCGAAAATGTGAGCATGCACAGCTTCAAACACACAGCAATTTCATGTGCGTGGCTTCCAGCACACCTTCTTGGGCAGCTGCAGTGAGTAGAGCAGGCAAGGCGCAGAAATCAAGTGGGCTGCATGGGCAGTTAAAAAAAAAAAAAGCCTCTGATGATCGTGCGGCTCAGCTGGGCATGGTGGGATGGGGCAGGGATTTTTGCTACCGGTTTTCCGAACCACCCGCCGCCATCACTACCGGATCGGCGCATTTCACCCCTGAGCCCACCTCTGCACTAGATGACTTCCAAGATCTCGTCCAATTCTGTTACTGTTACCTCATATATACATGGGTGACAGGAAACAGGAACGCGCACAATAGATTGGAAGTTTAGCAAATCTTGGGTGAGAAATCTAAAGGTTGTTCAAAAGCTTAAAGGTATTTTTTACAGTATATTAAACACTGAGCACACTAGATTTCAAGAGACCAAATCTGTTACGACTGAGTGGATTATTATTTATTTTTTTAATGAGAACAGCCATCCAAGAGTCTTTTGGCAAAGAAGAACGATGTTCAAATATATAGAACTGGAAATGTCAGAAAACGGCTTTTCTCACACCTGTATGATTAACTGCACCATCTCCTAAAATTCTGGCCTCTCTACAATAATTAAAAGATTCTCCTTTGAATCTTGTAGGTAGCCTTATAAACATCATACCCTTGACACTGTTTTGATTTGATCCTCAGTAAAAAACGTTCCAGGCCACATGGTAGTTTGTCCTTTATTTTTTTGTCATTCTGGCCCAGGTTGCGGCTAAGCATTGTGTGAAAATCCCTCCTTTCTAGTCCTGGTCAGTTCTTCAACAGTTCAACAGTTCTTTGCCCCTGAAAGTGCCTGTAGGCTTCTTGAGCAGATTCTCCAACTAGTGGTCCCGCTTCTTAGAGATTTGGAGAGCTTTCTCACAGCTGCTTTTAGACGCAAGTTGCTGCTGACCTCTATCCTTGATAAAACTTATACATCCTGACATGTAGATAATGAAGAGGATGTGAGTGGAATGAATTCCTTCCAACTGTCCATTGCCACTTTTGTTCAGTCATCTCATCTTCCAGTTAATTCTCTGAGTTTCTCACCTTGGAAAATTTGCTATCGTTCAGAGATCATAGTTAAGGATGCTGGAATGAGATGGCAAACTAATTAGAAGGAGAGAAGAGCCCAGAGTAAAAATAAGCAATCTTTTTTTAACTTCCATCATATTTTTTTGGCAGGGTACGGGACACCTGGATGTTTCTGATTGCTTTATTGGAATCTCTCTCTCTCTCTTTCTCCCCCTCTCTCTTTCACACACACAGAGTATTTTACATTTTCAAATTGTTGTTTTGTTTGTTGCATTCTTCATTTAAAGTAAAAAAGACTGTCCTAATATAAGGGGGAGAGGGGAGAAATTAAATATTCAGAACTTGGGCCCACCACTTTGCTTAGAAATTGAAGGAATCCCCATATCAGGGGTGAAATCCAGCAGCTTCTGACAGGTTCTGGAAAACCAGTAGCGGAAATTTTGAGTAGTTCGGAGAACCGGCAAATACCACCTCTGACTGGTCCCAGAGTGGGGTGGGAATGGAGTTTTTGCAATATCCTTCCCCTAGGAGTGGGGAGGGAATGGGGATTTTGCAGTATCCTTCCCCTGCCATGCCCACCAAGCCACGCCACCAAGCAACACCATGCCCACCAAGCCATGCCCACAGAACCAGTAGTAAAAAAAATTGAATTTCACCACTGCTCCATATTCAAATGTCCTGTGGTGATTGCAGCCTGAAAGAATGTTTAGAGGAAAAAGTAAGACCTACCAGGCACACATTTCTTGTCTAGGATGGCCTGCCACAATATCTGCCCATTTTCTGTTTTCTGCCCATTTCAGTGGCTGTAACAAATGAAATGTTACAGCTCTAATCCCAGAGAAAATGTGCAGTGCTTGGCCAAGTCCAGCATGTTGCTGCCTTCCTTCCTGTGGTTACGTTTTAGCTGTGTGTGCAGAGAGGGATATAACTTTCTATTAGTCTGGGTTGCCTGTAAGCCAGTATCATCTTTTTTCCTCTCTCTCTCCCTCTGACTCTCGGTTCTCCTTTGCTATCAGCGTTTGCTATCCAGAGTCTACTCCAGGCAGCTGGTTATGTTGGTCCTGCTCTTTCACCTTCTCCGATGACTCCAATAAATAGGAGCAGTTATAGGGCATGTAGCACCAATGTAGGGGTCTGGCCCAATCTAGCTGGTCAAAGGGAAATGGCAAAAACATAGCCATTAACTTTTTAAAATTTAATACATGTATAGGTAAATGTCTATGGAGATTCTCAGTCATCCAGGTCATGGTTGTCCCAAAATTGCTTTTTCAAGAGGCAACTGGGCTCCCTTGTTTTTCTTTGAAGACATTTAGCTTCTCATCCAAGAAGCTTCTTCAGCTCTTGGATGATATATGTATGTTTAATGGCATATACAGTAACATTAAGGCTAGACTTAGAAGATTTCTAAGGTTCATGTATTTAAACGCTCAATGGCTGATCTTTTGGAATATTTAATAAACCCTTAGGCTTTGTTATCCCAAAGTATTTTGTAGAAATGTCCCATTATTATGGTTTAATTAGAGTTACATGCATTTTCATGCTTGTAGACAAAGTTACCTACACTTAAATACATTGGAGAATCTCCTAACCACATTTTCCCCACTTTAGGGCAGAATGACAACCAAATATACAAAAACAAAATCAGTCCAATCTATTTTTACTCAACAACAAGTAAGCAAGTTACACCGAGTCAAAGAACACACAGAGATCCTATAGGGAGGATTTCTTCTCTCCAAAGTTCAAGCAGATTATCAAATTGAAGATTCCAGTTGAGGGGCCGACAGGAATTCTGATCAGATGAGTTGTAGAGCTAGAGAAGCTGGGGGATAATTAGAGAGAGAGTGGGCACATGTATCTGGAACACAGCTATGATCTTCTGCCCTCTCCACACCCATGTTCTTTTTATCCTCTTGTTGTTGTGGCCCACCGGCTGCCAGATGAGCTGGCAGCAGACTCGGACGATAAGGAGGTTGGGGAGGAACTTGGGCCAGTTCTGGAGTCTGGAGAAGGCTCTGATGGATGCTCTGCATCAGACGCAGAGATAGAACCAGGGCTGTCCAACATTTCCCAGCCATCGGAGAGGTAGCTGCTTTTGGAGGCTGATATGAGTGAGGAGGAAGAACAACTGGGGCCTGTTCCAGATGCACGTCTGAGCAGAGCAGTTAGAAGAGGTTCCTTGCAATAATTGCAAGGCCATGAGCTCCCAGCCAAAAGGCTGCAAATTGAATTCTGGCAAGCAGTCTCTGTGGCACAAAACACAATGAGCAAAATCTTCAGAAATACGAGCTGTTGTCTCCTGCAACAACTACTCCCCTTTCCTTCTATTTATTCCCCAGCCAGGGAGGGGCCATTCAGCGTCCACGTGTACTTTGCTCCCCGAGTCGACTCCTTGTCCTCCATTGCTCACCTCAGGTGGCACTCATAATACTGAGGATGAGAACCATGCCTTACAGGTTTATTTTATTGCTAAGAGACCTGTTTCTTTTTTCAAGAAAGATTCATTATTTATGTTCCTCCTTCTAGAGTCCGGTGGGCCATCCTTCACTATCGGCAAGTCGATTTGGCTACTCTGGGCTCTGGTTTTCAACAATTCTGTTCCCATTGAAAATCCCAAAGGCACCACCAGTAAAATTATGGTCCTCATCTGGGCTTTCTTTGCTGTCATCTTCTTAGCCAGCTACACTGCAAACTTGGCAGCATTCATGATCCAGGAGCAATATATCGATACCGTCTCTGGGCTGAGCGATAGGAAGGTGAGCAATAATGATGATTTAATTAATATGATATGAAGGTGGTAACCAGTGGTGAAATCTGAACCGGTTTGCCACCGGTTTGCCGGCTGCGCATGCGTGCTGCACGCCAAGCACATGCTGTGCGCATGCATGTGTGGTGCGCACCAAAAGGAGGCTTGGGAAGGTAAGTAGACAGCAAAGAGGGGGGGAATCAGCTGTGGCACGCGAGCTTGGGAACCTTTTTATTAGCTTTTTAAAAGCAATTTTTACTACCAGTTCTCTGGAACTGGTAGTAAAAAATGCTTTAAAAAGTTTTTTTTTAAAGTTCTGACGATCACGGGTCGCTCAGCTGATCTTCGGAACTTTTTTTTTTTACTTTTTTTACTACCGGTTAGGGTGAACTGGCCCTAACCGGTAGCATTTCACCCTGGTGGTAACCAACATTAATGACCTTGGAGTAAGTCACCAGAAAATCAATGGTAGCAACTTGATGCCTCCTAGGATTTGTCCTAGGATCCCTTGTTTATCGGCCGTGCTGCTGGGAGCTGATGAGCTCAAAGTATGGTTTTGAGGTTTGTTGTTTAGGACATGGTTTAAGATGCCGTTGCTAATCAGTGAAGGTTTGTGAAGTTGGATTTGGTTTTATCTCCAGAGTCGTTTTGAATAGAAGTTTAGGGCCGTGTGAGGCACAACAGTGATAACTGCTCTGCTGTCTTCCTTGGGGTCTCACAGAGGATCATGCAACCATGGGGCTGGTTAGCATCCCTGAAGAACCTCCCCCCTCTTTTAATTTAATCATCTTTGCCTCTTTTTATATGTTATATATTGTTATTATATTTTAATATTTTATTTGTACACCACCAGAGTTGCTCTTTGTGAGTGATAAATGAATAAATTGATAAATGCATCAATACTACAAGGAGCACATTGGTTCCAAAAAGATTTCCAGATTCAACTCAAGGTGCTTGTTATCACCATTACAAGCCCTGCATGGCACAGAGCCAGGGTTTTTTGGAATAGCTTTTTCTCCAGTGGTTTCAACCAGGTCCATCAAAGTGGGCACCTGAGAAGGAATGGCAGAGTCAGGCATAAAGAGATAAAAAGAGGAATCAACCTAGAATCACTACATAACCACAAACAAAGTCCAACCCGGATTGACTTTCGTTGATCCTTATCTAACTCTAAGCAGATGCTGACAGTTCGTTGCGAAGGTTTCATGTGCACAGGATTTTAGCAATAAATCACTTAAATCGAACTTTCTGTGTGGACCTGGTCTTTTGCGCCTGACAAAACCCTCTCTGAACCAACTTCATCTTATGGGACCCAGGAGACATGCTTTCTTTACTTCAGAGCCTGCCCCCTGGGACAGCCTTATTCCTGAACTTACAGATAACCAGACCCTGCTCTGAAAGGACGGGATAACCTGGCTTCCTCAGATATTAGAGCCAAGATACTAAAGCCCTATATATATGACAGTGTATGAGCTGCTAAGAACTTGTGAATTCCCTTGATTATAATATTATGTTTATATTATTTTATTATTATAATTAAATAATATAATATAAATATATTTATATTATTTTATTATTATTTAATATATTATTATTGCACTCTATATAGTTTTACATTGGTTTTTTTATGAACACAGTTTAATGCATTATTTGTTAGTCACTCTGAGTTATTTCTTTCAGATTGATGGCCATATAGTTTCCAAACAACATAACATAAATAAAAAAAAAAAAAAAAGTCAAAATGCAAGACACGTGGAGACCACTCAGTTGTCTTTCATGGGCATGATCATTGTCAGAACCTGAATTTACATAAGTATTTGTTATCATAGGAAACCAGTCTTTGGAGAACAGCCATGTGAAAACTCATTTTTGGCTAACAGCAAAAGTTACTAAAAATAATGGTCTCTGTATCTATATTACAACAAAGCAATTTTCTGGGAAACCATTTTGTGCTCCTATATTTGACGTTTTTATGAGTGAAGATAGCAGTTTTTCTTTCTTCATTTCCTTGAATGTATCATGACTCTCTGTGTAAAATGTAAATGGAACATTGTGGCAATCCAAGTTATCAGCTAAACTAAAATAATTGTGTACATAACGTCCTTTTTCACCTGTAAAATGGAAGGTACACAAGTATGCACATAGCTCTTTCTGGGCTAGATTCTAGTGCTTAATAAAATACACCAACTGTTTTCTTTTGGTCTTCCTTTTCAGTTCCAAAAACCTCAAGAGCAGTACCCTCCGTTCCGATTTGGAACAGTTCCCAATGGTAGTACAGAGAGAAATATCCGGAGCAATTACCATGACATGCATTCCCACATGGTAAAATACAACCAGCGCTCGGTGGAAGACGCCCTCGTCAGCCTCAAAATGGGGTAGCTTTCTGTTTCTTCATCTTCAAGATTTCTGTGTCCAATGACATTATTTCTAACCAGATCTAATTAGGACAAGATCTCTAGTCCTTTTTAAGTAGCACCAACATTGATTTCTAGGACTTAGTCCTTTCAAGTTGTCGTAATTACTTTGTTTCGGTGAGGAAAAATTGACATAGGCATTCCAATTTGAGCGGGCTGTATCTACAACTACTTTCAAATAGTAGGCATATGTGTTGAGTATAACACCATATTAGAAGGGGCAGCCTATGGTAGCCTCCTTGTGTGTTCAAACGTCCTTGATACCCAAACTTTCTATATATTGCTAATGTTTATGACATTAACTATAATGGAACTTCTACCAGTCTTCAGCCTACAGATAGCATTTTTGCATACTCTGATATGACAACCTTACTTAGTCCCTTCTCCATCTGAAAACATGAACCTGTAAAGAAACAATTTAATGTCCCCAATAGAAGAGCATACAGTATATGTAGTTTAGGGCTGAACTCTCGAGTCCTTAGTGCTCTCTGAGCTGGGTTGTCTTCCTTGCAGACATTTATTACTTGCTAGGAAACATAATTAATGCTAGTGAGTGGGGTCTACAGCAACTCATCATGGCCAACTCACCAAAGCCAACTTACTGTGGCCAACTCAATGTTGGACAACTTGCCATGGCCAACTCACCGTGGGACAAGACTTATACTAATATCAAAGAAATAGTGGAATAGAATCATGAAAGAAAGTATGCCAAAGGAGGGACAAAATGAAAAGTGAATTACACAAATTAAAATTATTTTAAAATTATTTTACATAGTTTGCTGTGGCAAGTTAGCCACGGCAAATTGGCCGTGGTGAGTTGGCCATGGCAGTTGGCTATATCGAGTTGTCCCATTCCTTTGTGAGTGTGGGGTTTTCGCCCTATTTATATACAGGAGCTTGCCTATCAGTATCGAATAAATAATAATCAACAAAGCAAGAATTAATTTACAATTAACTCTGGTGGTAAGCCCGACAGATAGAATATTTGATGAAAATGCTAATAGGATGAATGATGTTCATTCCATGACTGATGTTGATCAGTTTCATGTACTCACCTGGCCTATGGGTCATTCTTTCTATGTGAAGAATTGCCCAGTAGTCTATAGTCCAGCTGAAGTTGCAGCCTTGGCATTCTCTGATAAGTTCAAACCCAGCAGTACTTGATCTACAGCAGGATTGTGCATGCTTTGAAAATGATTTGGAACATGGCTTCAGACCTCAAGTATTCATTAACACATTCTGACTTTTACCTGGCTTTCAAGCGAGCCTGGAGAAGCATTGAGGTTGCCTTGAAATGTTGACTTGTCTGAGAAGCCTGAAAACAGATCAGACTCCCTTAAATAACAGAGACACGCTATACTGGTACAAAGCTCAAAGCACTTCTTCAGAGTCATTTTAAAAACAGGGACATTCCTATTGTCTAATACAAGCTTTTCCCAACTTGGATGGAGTCCCTAGTTTCCTCCTATTGTGTTTCATAGCAATTGTTCCCTAATCTGCTTTTTCTGTGTGCTTGATTCCAGAAAGCTGGATGCTTTTATCTATGATGCTGCAGTGCTGAATTACATGGCTGGCAAGGATGAGGGTTGCAAGCTGGTAACCATTGGCAGTGGGAAAGTCTTTGCCACCACTGGCTATGGCATTGCCCTCCAGAAGGACTCCAAGTGGAAGAGAACAATTGATTTAGCTCTCCTGCAATTCCTGGGAGATGGTGGGTTGTTTTCTCTGTTAGTCACACGTTGCTAGCTAATATTTAGGAGAAATTACTGCTTCATCCTGTTTGTTTTCTTCCAGGGTCACAATGATTTGCCAAGTTCAGAGTAGAGCTTTTTCTTTATTAGAATATAAAGGCATAAAACAAAAACACAACAAAAAAAACCCCCAAACATAAGAACCAAAGGAAAAAGAAAACAACAAAAAGATATTATATTACATGTTCTGTAGGGAACGTTCAGTCCATTTTTGAAACAATGATTAAAGTAGGGAACATGCAGTCCATTTTTCAAACAATCATTAAACCTTGATCACATGGAATAATACTGATGATTTTTTTTCATTACACTAGCCTGTTTATATATAAATAGTCAGCACGTATCACAGGTTCAAGATTGTAACCTTGAGGCCGCAACTTTCCAACATCTAAGAATAAATGTTCTTGTTATACACCTCAAGCTTGATCAATCCATCATTCTTCATATATGATAAATTCAATTTTTGGGGGGTCTATACAGGTAGTCCTCAATTGAGCCCCAAAATTTTGTTGCTAAGTGAGACATTTGTTAAACGAATTTTGCCCCATTTTACAATCTTTCTTATCACAGTTGTTAAGTAAATCAACGCAATTGTTAAATTAGTAACAAGGTTGTTAAGTGAATCTTGCTTGTCAGAAGATCGCAAAAGTGGATCATAGGACCATGGGACACTGCAACCGTCATAAATGTGAGTCAGCTCCCAAGCGTCTGAATTTTGATCATGTGACGATGGGGATGCTGCAATGGTCGTAAATGTGAAAAACAGTCATAATTCACTTTTTTTCAGTGCTGTTGTAATTTTGAACAGTCACTAAATGAACTGTTGTAAGTCAAGGTCTACCTGTAATAGAAAAAATATCTGCAGAATTTAAATATGTATCTATATTGTTGTGGCATATAAAAGTATGGATATTGAATAAAAATGGGAGATAGTGAGACATGCCTGTAGCATGTGAGTAAGCGTCCTCTCAGTCCTTCCACTCAATGATTTTTCATCTTTACATCTGCATTTCTTATTTCCTTTTGATAGAAACAAAGCAGGATAAAGTAGCATCTGCAAGATGGGAAGAGGACAGATATTTTCACCAGAAGACAAATGGCTACTCCCACTCTCTCATTGGTCATTTGTAAATGTACTGTTCACATACTTTAATGAAACGAAGGACTAGGGGTGACATGATAGCAGTGTTCCAATATCTCAGGGGCTGCCACAAAGAAGAGGGAGTCAAGCTATTCTCCTGAGGGCAGGACAAGAAGCAATGGGTGGAAACTAATCATGGAGAGAACCAATTTAGAACTAAGGAGAAATTTCCTGACAGTTAGAATAATTGATCAGTGGAACAACTTGCCTCCAGAGGTTGTGAATGCTCCAACACTGGAAGTTTTTAAGAGGAGATTGGACAACCATTTGTCTGAAATGGCATAGGATTTCTTGCCTGAGCAGGGGGTTGGACTAGAAGACCTCCAGGGTCCCTTCCAACTCTGTTATTCTGTTACATATAAATTATAATTGAATTATAAGACAGAAATAAAAGTAGCTCCAAAACCTCAGCAAAGTGAAATTCATTAAAATGGAAAGGATTTACTTCAGCTATTTTTTTCCTATTACAGTAACACAGTAGTTATGAAAGGCATCATTGGTTCTTATTTCCTCTTTATTTCCTAATATATGGGCTAAATGTTGTCCTAGACACCAACATGCATGTTGCCCATTCTGTATTTTCCTCAAAATTCTGGTGCTGAATGTTGATGATGAATTCCTTAGTCATTGGAGAAAATATTGAAAAGTTTTTGGGAAACTGTTCTCTGCCCTGCGAAGATTCAAATTAAATGAAGCCAACCTCCTGGCAATTCCCTGAAAAGGTCTTTCTCTCTCTCTTCACTTCAGCAGGAATTAAATTTTCTGCTACTTCAACAGCTTTAATAAGTGGCTGATATACTATAAGTAAGCATGCAAGCATGTGCTTAATACGCATTAGGACTGGGGAAATTTAGGAGAAGTATTTTATTAGCCAGACGTAGAAGGAGAAGAAAGAGAAGAGGAAAGCAAAATGAATATTTATGCCACTTACAGGAAGTGCAATAAGTTAAAAAACAAGCTTGGGATCCCTGTGATATGTCCCGGCACACACACAGAATGTGTCTTTCTCCAAAACACTATTATTTCGCTCTTATTTATTGTCTAAGTAGTAAAATATTCATATTCATAGATGAATATGTAGTCCTCGACTTACAACAGTTTATTTTGTGACCATTTGAAGTTAACAACAGCATGGTGAACAAAAGTGGCTTATGATAGTTTTTCACACTTACAACCATTGCAGCATCTTCATGGTCACACGATCAAAATTTGGATGCTGGCCAATTAGAAGGTATTTGTGACGGTTGCTGTGTCCCTGGATTATCTTTTGTGACCTCCTGACAAGCAAAGTCAAGGGGAAAACCAAATTCCCTTAACAACGTATTACTAATGTAAAAACTGCAGCGATTCACTTAATTATGATAAGATAGGTCATAAAATTGGGGCAAAATTCACTTAACAACTGCCTCACTTAGCAACAGAAATTTTGGGCTCATTTGTGGTCGTAAGTCAAGGACTATAAGGAGGCAGAAGGCATCTTGATCATAAATCAAGATCATGTGAAGTGTTAATACCATTTTATAATGCCTTGGAAAGGCCACACTTGGAATACTGCATCCAGTTTTGGTCACCACGATGTAAAAAAGATATTGAGACTCTAGAAAGAGTGCAGAGAAGAGCCACAAAGATGATTAGGGAACTGGAGGCTAAAACATATAAAGAACAATTGCTGGAATTGGGTATATCTAGTTTAATGGAAAGAAGGACCAGGGGAGACATGATAGCAGTGTTCCAATATCTCAGGGGCTGCCACAAAGAAGAGGGAGTCAAACTATTCTCCAAAGCACCTGAGGGCAGGACAAGAAGCAAAGGATGGAAACTAATCAAGGAGAGAAGCAAACTAGAACTAAGGAGAAATTTCCTGACAGTTAGAACAATTAATCAGTGGAACAACTTGCCTCCAGAAGTTGTGAATGCTCCAACACCGGAAGTTTTTAAGAAGAGATTAGATAACCATTTGTGTGGAATAGTATACGGTTTCCTGCCTGAGCAGGGGGTTGGACTAGAAGACCTTTAAGGTCTCTTTCAACTCTGTTATTCTATTCTAACTCCTTGGAATCCGAATGGAAATCCTATTGCCTCTGTTATTCTATTCTAACTCCTTGGAATCCGAATGGAAATCCTATTGCAGTTCCTGTTTCTAGGATTCTCACTAGCTCACTGTGCAAACACAGTGCTGAACTTTAGATCTAAACTCCCTGGGTTTTCCGATCTGGCAAGCGTGAGCACTGGGTGGGTATATCCTAGTTATCAGCAGTGGCCTATTCAAAAAAATAAAATAAAAATCACTGACTCCTACTTGCCTGGATGCCATTCCTGTGAAAGAGACATCAAATTAATGTAACGGGAGAGATAGATTTAACCAATAGACAATGCATGTGCACAGAAGACTTTTATATATTCTGTTATGTACTTCAGCATTTGCAGGTTTTAGAGACATCTCTGGCTTAAACGATCGCTTTATTTGTTAGCAGATGGAAAGTGTCAATACGGCAATGTGCTCCAGAAAAAGTCTGCCTTGGAAGCTTATAGAGATCCCTCTTAGCTCAATTCTAATTGTCTGTCAATTTAATTGAGAGTACCACTACATTTGGTACGTTTTCAATACAGAGATTTGACATCGATGCAGAGCTTCATGTATACTGCTTTTAATCTTCTGATTTAAATGAGAAACCGGCGGTCAGGATAATGAGCTGGTCACTACCCACTCATGCTGTTCCACTGATCTAAAAGGCTGCACCTGCCAGGTGCTCACGGTTGTGAACTCCATAGGAGCGAAGGAAGATGATAGCTACACTCTGGTTCCCTTGAACATTTGCACTGCTTGGAAGTTAAAACTTGAAATCATAATTGTGTTTTGCCTACATCATTAGTTCAGCCACATAAATGCAGAAGTAGAATAAACAAAAACAAGCAAATATGATGCACTGTAGGAGAAGAAGCTACCATGTGTTTTTTTTCCCCCCCAACCTCAGATCTGGCCATGTTAAAATGGTCGCTTTGCACAGATATTTAAAAAAAACAAATAGCAAAAACCCTTTTCAAGACAAGACAATCCTTTTTTTTTAATTCTTTTCTGCGAAATTCGTGCACCCCAAACATCATTCCCCCCTCCCCAGAAATGTTAAGAGTTGGCCCACGAAGGGGATGATGTTTAATGTCGGATGGATTCTTTAGCTAAAAGTATTCCCTCCTCTACCCTTTGCCTATTTGTGTGTCGTTTTGCAGGTGAAACCCAAAAACTGGAGACTGTGTGGTTGTCTGGTATCTGCCAAAATGAAAAGAATGAAGTGATGAGCAGTAAGCTAGACATTGATAACATGGCGGGAGTCTTTTATATGCTGCTGGTGGCAATGGGGCTGAGCCTGCTTGTCTTTGCTTGGGAACACCTGGTGTTTTGGAAGTTGCGGCATTCTGTGCCAAAGTCCCACAAACTTGATTTCCTTCTAGCTATAAGCAGGGTAAGTAATGTTCCTGCACAGGCAGTTTATTTATTTATTGTTTTTTTTATTGCATTTTTCTGTTGCCCAAATGATCTCGCAAAACGGGATCACATGACGCCAGGACACTGCAAACATCATAAATGCATTCTAATTGCCACGCCTCCAAATTCTGATCTTGTGACCATATGGATGCTGCAACAGTCATAAGCGTGAAACATGGTCATAAGTCACTTTTTCAGTGCCATTGTAAATTCAAACAGTCCCTAAATGAATGGTTGTAAGTTGATAAGTACTACCTGTATATAATAATAAACCAAAATAAAGATTGGCAAAGATAACAAGAGCCAGACAGGGATGGAAAAAGAAGCAAATCCATACTATTCAAGGAGACTTCATTCAACCCCGCCAATGGCCTGGGAAAAGCAGCAGATCTTCAAAGCACGAGTAGAATGGGGGCTGTCCAGCTTTTGGTGTGGATGAAAGTACTGGTCTTGAAACCAGAAGATTGATAGTTCTAGTCTTCTGTTAGGCATCAGAGCCAGCTCCGTAAACTTTGAGCCATTTACTCTCTCTTAATTTGACCCATCTCACGGGGTGGGGGTGGGGGTGGGTAGGGAAAATAAGAGGCGGGAAACAACATTATGCAAGCTGCCTTGAGTTGCACAAATAAAAGTGGGATACAAATCTAATGATCATACTAATCATAATCAAAATACTCTTATTCTTTTGTATAAATGTTCATTAAAAAAGAACAATTTAAATTATTTATTTATTCATTCATTAGATTTGTGTTCCACCCACTGTTCAGTGTGCTCCTTTCTCCACAACTATTCTGAGGCGGAGTTCCACATACTGCACTAAACAGTAATATATGGATTCAGCTGCTGTGATTTATGAAACATGACTTATAGTTCAACACTTTGGGTGGACTCTACCAACTGTGGTTCATCTGGTAAACCATGACTAAAGATATGGCTTAGCATGAGGTGTAAACCCACCCTGATTAAGTTGGAAGAGAGCAATTCCTCCAGGGTACCAATTCCCAGTTCAACAGTCTTGATTTTAGGGGTAACATCACCTTACAGAGAATAAGTTCTATGCTAAAATTTACTCTACTTATTAATTATATGTTTAGGGTGCTTTTCATTTTCTTCTTTTCAACATTTATAATAATATAGTAATGGCTTTCCATTAGGTCCCCAATTTATACTTATATAAATTATAATTTTGCATTATAAAATCAACTTGGAGTAATCTGCTTAGTATCTTTTACTAAGGTCATACTGAGCATTGATGTATAACTTTAATAATTATCTGCCCATTTCTAGATACTATCTTTTTTGAAAATACTTTTTTTCTTTTAAATGAAAATAAAAGAAGAATTTAAAAACAGAATTTAAAAATTGGCTCTACACAACAGGACATCTAGCAAAACATTAGTGGCATCATCAATGTGTTCAGATGCTCTAGGCTCTGAGTTGCCAAGACATTTCCTCAAAAAGCAATTTTGTGACTCTTGCCAATGGGAGCGCACATGACATTCTTTTTCTCTCTTTAAAGGGAAATTAATTTTTTACTTCCCAGATTTAGTTAAAATAGTCTCAAATCATTGTGTGTGTGCAAGAGATAGGAGATTCATTATTTTCTAGAAACAAAATCCCCCCCCCCTGTTTTTCATTTCTTTGGGTCTCCAGAGAGATCCACAATGAAGGAGGTGATATCCTGTTTCCCCAAAAATAAGACCCAGCCGGAAAATAAGCCCTAGCATGATTTTTCAGGATGCTCGTAATATAAGCCCTACCCCCAAAATAAGCCCCAGTTAAGATCGTCAACAGCGTTTAGTACCGTATTTCCCCCAAAATAAGACCTAGCCGGAAAATAAGCCATAATGCATCTTTTGAAGCAAAAATTAATATAAGGCTCGGTCTTATTTTTGGGGGAAACACAGTACTTGAATGTCAGTTTACGGACTAAGGGCTTGAATTGATGGGCTACTTTTTTGGATTGGAAATTATGATCAAATCCTCACCCCAAAAATCCTTTGGAGCAGGACTGGCTGGGAATTATGGGATAAATATGTCACAAAATGAATAACAAATTTAATACAGAAAATAATAATTTAATAATAAATAGTAATAAATTTGTTTTTCTCTCAGTTCCTTTGTCAAGTTTGCAGCTTTAGGTCTGTCTAGTCAAAGTGCTGCCATAAATAAATTAAACCTAGCTTCAGCTAACTGATGCAGAAGGGGCAATTTTATTTGTTATTCAATCATTTGTCCCCCCTCCACATAAGGCCTCCTGCTCCCTCTAGGTGTTTTAAATCTTATTAAACTTGTGACAGCCTAAATGCTTAGTAAGAGTTCTCATGAAATTGTGTGAATAATAATAGTCTGATTCTGAACAACTCAGTAATTCTAGTAGGTAGGAAGTTACTTTGGCTGTCTTCACTCTCAACATGTGTAGAGGTAAAGAGCTGCAAATTATGAGTGTTTTAGGCAATACAATGTTTATATAAACTAAAATGATTGCCAGTTCAGATGATAAATCTGGCAATAAAATCTGGAAGTTGACTATGAGAATTACTCCTGTGCATATAAGACTCAAAGATTTTCACTGTTCATAACTTGTCATATTTTTAAGTACAACATTTTCCATCCAATATCTCAACTATGGTTACACTGGTTTTCGAACTTGCCCCAAGCAGATCGTTCTGGTATTTGGGCAAGTCCCCAAAAACTTATTCTAAACTGCTTTTGGAGAGTTTTCAGCCTTACTAATAATCCCATAATTTCTAACAAACATCCCTGGTATAGATTCATGAGGTGGGGATGTGCTGTCAGGATTTCTAAAAGCAAATTAGAAAGGTGCCACTAATATTAATTTGTGTGAAATGTATTTGAAAATAAAGTAATTAGAAAACAGTTTCCACAATTACTAAAAAAGAAAACAATCATGTTTATTGAACAAGAATTTATTTGCCTGTTGAGTTCTATTATATTTATATTGCATATACATTTCCAAGTCCTTTTGTCTTTTCCATTATAAACACCTTAGCTAAGCAATAAAAACACAATAAAAATACTTTTGTTTCAAGTCTTGCGTAAATAGAAACCAGACAGAAAATAACTATTTGTACAATTTGAGTTTTTACCTATTAAAACATTTGTTTCCTTTTGTTGTTAAATGCTTTAGATACCTAAATTAAAGTCATGTATTTCAGAAGCATTTTCTGAATTCTAGTTACATGAAATTTCTTAACCAGCCACTAGATTCATTGCATCTCATAACACTCATTATTAGTGTCCTCAAGGAATATTTTACAAAATTTAATTAAGCAGCAAACACTTTAAAATACAGATTGAAGACAGTTATGAAGCTAACAACTTGAACACAAGATTCCATACTGAGAGATAAAGAGAAGATAGCTTCATTATACTACAACATCTGCCTGAATGAGCAGCTCATTGTAGAAGAGGGAACAGTTCTTTCCAATCACTATTTAGTGAGCTGTTGGGTCTTCATTGTGGAATCAAGATTTTCCATTTAAGACCAACAATTGAAAAGAAATTTTTAAAAAGTTCTGTTCAATCTTCCCTAACTAATTTTAGTAGAAAATGCTTTCTCTGAATCTTCCTATTTCAAGGATGAAGAATCTGATATACAGGTTTATATGGTTTTGGCATTTAGTTTTGCTCAGATAAAGGAAATTATTCAATATTTATGAGTTCTCTCTGTGAAAAAAAAGGCTAATGTAGTATCACCATGGGTCATTCCTTCTCAAGACAATTTGTCATTCTTTTCTTGTTCCATCTTGTATTCCCCAGGGTATTTACAGCTGTTTTAATGGAGTCCAGAACCTGGAGAGTCCTGTTCGTGTTTACAAACCAGATGTCACTGCTAACTCTGCTCAAGCCAATGTGCTTAAGATGCTGCAGGCAGCCAAGAATATGGTATCAACAGCCAGTGTTGGAAACTCACTGGAAAATGCTACACGCACTATAGAGAACTGGTCTAGTAGGAGTGAAAACTTCCAAACAACTTTCTCCTTAAGGACTCCCCAATTTGTGATTCAAAACACTAGTGGGTCAAACAGGCCAGCTCATTCCTCCAACACTACAACAAGTGAGAAGCTTGGGAGGAACCTTCCGCCTTTGCTTCTGGCACCTCAGCAAACTGTGGGACCAGCCAGTGAAAGCTGTGGAGAGACAACTGAGCACTCACCGATACTCCATCCACTCAAATTAGGAGGCAACTGCTCTGAAGATAAGATTATTCCAGGTTTTGCTGTGTACCACTCTCCACAGTATTTGGTAACCACATCTCAGGCTAACCTCAGAAAACACATCGGAAGTCCTCTTAGTGATGCTCCTCATTCCCCAATCAGGGCTCTTCAGGAACTTTCTCCACATAATCATAAGTATAAGCTCCCTGTGTCCAGAGGCCATGGGAAACAAAAATTCCACCAGAATGATCACCTGTATAAAGAAGGTGAGCATAGCAGTGCAACCCAGGAGTCAAGGCTAGTTTTCTCTTCTGAGAAGAAAAAGAATTTGGAAACTCACTACTTGCCTCATCCCTGTATATATAATTCCTTCCCAAAGGACAACAGAACTTGTAGGCCCTTTGCACATAAAGAATACGACCCACTAGAGCTGGGGAGAGAAAAGGAGACCTATACAGCTAGCCTTTCAAGATCAACCTTGGAACAGCATGAACAGTTCCATTCTCTAGGCATCTGGAAGCATCCACCAAAGTGTTCCAGTTCCAGGGATGTCCTGGACTTCTTTCCCAAAGCTAGCTTGATCCCCAAAGCAAAACTGCTGCCTAGGATCCATCATGGAGTCCACCACCATTCTCCTGATGCCCTTAGGCCAAGCAATGCGTGCAATAGGAAATGTATGCAGGCCGACGGTATAAGTTGGAATGAGAAACAGCTGCTACATTCACAATCTATGCGGCTCCCATCCTATCGAGAGGCCTGTCTACAGAACATCTCAGGCATACACAGGGCTTCTTCGGCTGTAGTGCAGAAGCAATATGCTTATGTGAACTCGTACCCAAATTTACCTATTTATTGGAGAAGCTTTCATCCAGGCTCTTCACACCTATGTGAACAATCCAGTGCCTCCCAGCACTGTTTCAGCCAGGCATCCTGGCCCTCATGCAGCAGGGATTTCTTGGTCCATGAGGACGGACAGAGGGCCACGTACTTTGATAGCACACAGAGAGACTGCAGAAATCAGAGCAGGGTTTATCCAACATTTATTCAGATGGCCAACACTGAGAGGAGAAATACGTCGACAACCCCAAGGATGCACAGCCCTTGTGCAACAAGATCATGGAGGCGCATATGTAGCCTAGAATCTGAAGTCTGATCATGGAAAAAAGGCAGGGTGGGGTGGGGAGAGGATGACGCTAAGAGTGCCTGCGCTTGATGCGTAACTTATCATTCCCATGCACAAGAAACCACTTCTGTGGGGGCACTCTAGAAACAGACTCGTATGGGCAAATGACAAACCATCTTGAACTATCGATCTCCTTCTCCCTATGATACCGGTACCAAGAAAAAGTCACGGTCTCTTCTGTACACACACGAGCAAGTGACCTTTCTCTTTTGTCTCCTGCTGGAATTAAGATCAAAGCAACACTCAAAGCCCAGTCGAAGGCACTTTAAGGACTGCATTCCAAAGTCTTCCATTGCTGAGCACTGGAGCACTCATTTCATGCAAAAGGCTCCTGGTGGCAATTCACAGCATGCAGCCTCTGTGTGGATAGCTTAAGACGCATCGATTCCAGTGTCAAACATCTACATCGCAGTGCCAGCTATTTTTCAGAGCATGCTGTCCCTGTCCGTAACACAGCTGGAAACGGCCGACAGCATCCTAATAAAAATTAGGACTATCTTGTTTACCCCTATGCACTGATATAAATGGAACTATATAAATGATTAACGGGCAAATACTATATTTTTAGTGTTTTACATTACCCTCCGATTCCTCATAAAGAGCCTCAAATGCCATGTGTTAAAATGTATTAACTTCCCCTTTCTTTTTCTCATGTAGCTTTTGGCTGCATTGGCAAATCTTGACTTTTACACTATCCCTAAAACAGTAAAAAGGCTTTCTTGCCCTTCCTTTTAAAAGTACAGCATCATATAAAAGGCATATTTAAAACAATAGCTGCTATTGCCACATCAAATTTGAACTGCTGAGCAAATACAGGTGACAGGAAAGTATTCGTGAGAATGTTATTGTCTCATTATACAGACTAATATTCCAGATTCAATCAGGCATCTTCCTTACTCCCAGAGCATGACCAAAAATTCAAATTCAGGCAGAAATAGTCTTATATATCAAGAAGGCATCAGAAGAAGCAGCTGTGTAGCTCCCCAGTTTCGGATAAGGTATTTGTAGCAGCCAAGTGAAGGCTCCTGTGTTTAAAAGGGATCATCAGAGAGGCATTCAGTGGCCCTGTTGACTGTCTTTAAAAATTATTTATGTTAACAGCAAATGCAGACTGGCTTATTGGTTTGCAAATAAAAGGAGATCACCAACACACAAGTTTTCTATATATTTGGAGAATTCCAGAAGCATGCTGAAGCTTATAGCTGTAAATTAAAAGGCAAAGGTTTGGGATTTGGGAGCCAACAAGGACTCCAGAACTAATAGGATACTGATGATAGACAGTTGAGCCTAGAGAAAAACAAGCAAACAAACAATTGGTAGCTATTTCACGCACATTGTCTGCGGACAGAATTGCAAAAAGGAATGTTATTTTTTGCTAGTATCTTTTGTTTAGAGATGGGTAAACCTGTATCCCTTAGATCCTTGCCCCTGCAGGTAAGCTGTCCTTTTCCCTTCCAGAGGAGGGGGCCATGAGAAGCTTGCCCCAGGTGCCTGTGTGCAGGAGGAGGCACCCATCACATGCACATTCTGCTGGCTCTTTATCAGATGGGCATATGCCACTCAGAGCAGACAGTCTTGCAGATAGCCAGCTGAAACCAGATAGGGCTTTGCAGAAGATAACCCGCACCTTAAATTGTCCCAAAGGTGCTTTTCCAAAAGGCAACTAGAGTTTGTTTTTCCTTCGTTTGAAAAACCAAGTCCAGCTGCCTTTTGAAAAAGCACCTTTGAGATAACCATGACTTGGATGACTGAGAATCTCCATAGACATTTAGCACCTTAAATTCCACTTAGAAGCTGTCTGGCAATCAACAGCGGTTCTGCAATAGTGGTGTTACCAACTGTTACATGACTAAAACAGGCTTCGCTTGTTATTCTGTGCAGCTGGATTTTGAATTGGCTGTAGCTCCCAATTGGCCCTCAAGGGCAGCCCCATATAGAGTGAATTACATTCGTCTTGTTATGAAGTGACAAGAGCATGAATTACCATAGTAAAACCTCTTCTTCCATGAAAGGCCACAACTAATGTACCAGCTGAAGCTGGAAAAGGACTCTTCTGCCATGATTTCCACTGTTATTACAGCAGAAGTCTTGAGCACAGGAGAAGCTCCAGGTTGCAAACTTGCTCTCCACAAGGCGAGTACTCCTTTGTTCTAGACTCAGTTGGATTTTCTTTTTCTGCAATCAGAAGACTTTAATCCATTTTGCTGGGATAAGCCCAAGCTATTTCTTTCCCCTTCCAATTTATAGGCATCAGATTGCCTGTTTGAATCAAGGTGTAGGTATGCAACTGGATTATCATCAGCATATTAAAGATGCTTCACCTATGCCAGTAGGGGACCTCCCCTAGAAACTTTGGTTAGGCATTAAATAATGAGCACCTGAGTGCCCCACCTGTTCTGGAAGGTAGAGAACCATTACAGCTCAGTGCTGCGCACTCCTAATCTTGCCGGTAATCTAGGAGAATATCTCAATTAACGGTAGTGAAAATTGTCAAGAGGTCTGGCAGGACCAGAAACTTTATCCTCTTCCCGTCCACGTCCTGCCCCAGGTCATCTCCAAAAAGGACCAATGCATTTCATTTTCATTTTCCTTTCTCACCATTGTGAAAGTAACCTCCACTGAGAAATTCTTGATGAAAAATTAGGAAAGGGACAGTAATTAACTCAACGTTCATGTTTTCATTTGGCTTCTCTTATGTAAGCATTGTTGACCATAAAGCCATCCACTAAAACATTACATTAAAATAATATTCTATTCTGAGTAATACAACAACAGCAAAGAGCTGTGTTGAGTCTTCAAAATGTATTGTCATTGAAGTTGCTAGATTTCTTCTTCTTTTTTTCCCCTCCAGGTGAATCCTGTTTCTCAATTGCAAATATTTTGCTTGCAAACCTCTGGGAGTTTATGGCCATGGCTAAAGCACAGGATTTGATATGTATGTTTGTGGGTAGATCTTGGGGACATAGGAAGTAATCTATGTCCTTCATGCATAATCAATCTTCAGTCCTCTCTACTAATATTCTGGGAAATATTTCTAACAAATGAAGAAAAAACTGTTTACCCTTCATACTTCATAAACTGTGAAAATTACACTGAGATCTGCAATGCTGACTTTTTTTTCCCTTTCAAGGCACTTTAAAAGTAACACCAGCTGTACTGACACTCCCCGCCCCCCCTTCAATCCCCACCGAGGACAATACATTTATCAGGATCAATTAAAATATAAAAGAATATGCGATAGGGGCAGGGTTTTATAAGGCATGGGATATGCAGCTGGGTACCATACTTCATTTGTGCTGCTTTAGAAAAGAGAAATTACATTTTAAAAAAAGTTTCTGAAGAGGATAACTTGCTCTGTGTGTGTGTGTGTGTGTGTGTGTGTGTGTGTGTCTGTGTCTGTGTCTGTGTCTTTGTGTACCTTCGAGTCAGTTTTACAAATCTTGGTGACTAGATTAACTAGTCCCTGAATTTTTCTTGGCAAAGTTTTTCAGAAGTGGTTTGCCATTGCCTCCTTCCTAGGGCTGAGAGAAAGTGACCAGTGGTCACCAAGCTGGTTTTATGCCCAAGGTGGGACTAGATCTCGCCATCTCCCAGTAGCCTGATGCCTTAGCCCAGAGGTGGGGATCGATGGCCCCTTTATAACTTGTGGACCAGAGGTGGGTTTCAGCAGGTTCTGACCAGTTCTGGAGAACTGGTAGCGGAAATTTTGAGTAGTTCGGAGAACCGGTAGTAAAAATTCTGACTGGCCCCGCCCCTACCTATTCTCTGCCTCCCAAGTCCCAGCTGATCGGGAGGAAATGGGGATTTTGCAGTAACCTTCCCCTGGAGTGGGGTGGGAATGGAGATTTTACAGTATCCTTCCCCTGCCATATCCACCAGGCCATGCCACGCCCACCAAGGCAAGAACCGGTAGTAAAACTGGCAGGAGGCTCTGCCCACTGCCCCAGATGTCATCATAGGTGATCTGCGCATGCACAGATCCCATTGCGAACCGGTAGTAAAGGTAAGTAGAACCCACCCCTGTTGTGGACTTCAATTCCCAGAATTCCTGAGCCAGCACAGCTGGCTCAGAAATTCTGAGAGTTGAAGTCCACAAGTCATAAAAGAGCCATCATTCCGCACCCATGCCTTAGCCAGTACACCAATCCCTTTCCAGCTTTCACCTATCCCTTTACAAGGGAGCAATTGTTACTGAAGCCTGATTTATTACTAATATTCGAAATGTAGAGAATGAGAGAAAGTGGTGACTGCCTCGCCTGGTCCCTGCAGTTTTCTTGGCAAGATTGTTCACAAGTGGTTTGCCATTGCCTCCTTCCTAGGGCTGAGGAAAAGTGACTGGCCCCAAGGTCACCCAGCTGGCTTTGTGCCTAAGGCTGTAGGCAGAGTTTCCTGGTTTCTAGCCTGATGGCTTAACTGCTGACTAAACTAGCTCTCGCTAGTGCTGCTCCTGGAATATATTTTACCTCAGCTTCCCCCTGCCTGGTTGAACATATTCAGAGCCAACCTGACAGCATGAACGTTCAGGCTTTCAACAGAAATCAGAAAGAAAAGAAATGTATTTAATTTAGCTTCAGTATGTTGCTGAAGGTAGGGGAGTGGGGAAGGACCTTTGATATTTTTGTCTCTTCATTTCCACAAAGCTTGTTTTTTTTGTGTTTCACTCACTTTGCCTCATTATAATCCCAGCAGGATCAAAAATGTCTCAAGGAAAGATCACCTCCTTGCTAATTTTTCACTAATGTCACTTGCTAGCTAGGGGCTCATTTGACTTCAGTGATGGAGCTGCCCTTTTTCCAGATGGAATCTGTGGGGGCCGGGAGTGCCCAAGCAGCCTGCAAAATACCTGAGACAAAACAACATAGCAGCACAACTGGACTGAAAAGGGGCCTGGGAGTCCTTGCTTTCCCTGCCGGTAGAGGAGAATCATTTCTCCTATGCCAAATTTTCTTTTTATAGTGGGTTAGTGTAGAGTCGACATTGGTGGCCCTCCAGTTGTTGTTGGAAAAACTGACACTTGTCTGCCTGCGCAGATGGGCAGTGCACAGCCCATCTTGAAGTTGTTACAGTTAAATTTGTCAGCAAAAGGGGCTGTTTTTATTTCACGAAAAGAGAGAACAGAAATAGATTGTAACAGTGACAGTAACAGAGTTGGAAGGTACCTTGGAGGTCATCTAGCCCAACCCCCTGCTCATGCAGGAGACCTATACTAGGGATTCGAACCGCCGAACTGCCGACCTTTCTGATCAGCTCAGAGGTGATAAGGGAAATGCATACATCTCTCTCTCTCTCCCTCTTTCTCTCTCTCTCTCCTATCCCACAATCATGAGCCATGGTGGCACAGTGGTTAGAATGCAATATTGCAGGCTAACTCTGCTCACAGCCAGGACTTTGATCCTGACCAACTCAAGGTTGACTCAGCCTTCCATCCTTCCGAGGTTGGTAAAATGAGGACCCAGATCGTTGGGAGCAATACGCTGACTCTGTAGATCTCTTAGAGGGGACTGTAAAGCACTATGAAGCGGTATATAAGTCTTAAGTGCTATTGCTATGTGCTAGCTTTGTGTCAGGAACACTCCCCCCCCCTCTTCTCCAGGTGATCTTTGGAAACCTTCACAAATCACAAAAGTGTTGTTTCCAAACTAAACGCAATTGTCTGACTCTGTTTCAGAGTAACATTTGCAAATGAGTCATCCGGTTGACTTAAAAACGAAAACAAGAAAGCAAATATAACAGTGCACAGTCCTTTGTTCCATTGCCTTTGAAACTTTTTAAGACAGATCCACCTTAAAGCTCAGCATTAAGGTGTTTTGCATGCTGGCTTGGTTTCAAGGGAAACTTTTTCACATTGAGAAGGAGGATGACTTCCTAGACAGTGAGCAACGTGCCCACAATTGCTGTCTCTGTCCCATCTGGTGACTCAATGACATCATCCAAAAAAGCAGCGCCAATTTTCCCAGCCTTTTTTTAAAAAGTGCTTTTAAGAATGGGAGCAAATTGAAAGCAGGGTACCCCTGACAGCTCAACTGCCTCCTTTTCACCCACCTCTTAAAATTGGGCTGCTAAAATCTGGCATTCAAATGATCATCACAAGGATATGGAACCAGTCTGGGGAGGTTTGAAGGATGGGCAGAGAACACTTGGCCTCCCAGGGGTCTAGTCTCCTGTTCTAGTTGTGTGCAATGATTTTGCCCCCAAATTAATCATTTTGACACCCTACCTCAGCGGTGAGATCTTGGGGGCTGGTGTTCTCCTCTGTAAGAAGAGATGCTGTGACCATGTCTTAGAGCTTCTCACTAATAGCAAGCATGGATGCTTATCCTATACACAAAACACTTGATGGCAGGAGCAGTACAGAGGTGCTATTCAGCCAGTTCAGACACGTTTGGGCGAACTGGGAGCTGTGACTGCAGGAGGGCCCACCACCCCGCCCTGGCATAATGCCATCCTATTTAGCCACGTTTTTGAGACCGGAAGGCATGCACGCGAGCAGAACGCATGCCTGAAAGGCCAGGTCCACGCGCGGAAGGTGTGCGAGAGAAGTGAGCATGCGCGCGGGGCAGTGGTGAAATCCAAATTTTTTACTACCGGTTCTCTGGGTGTGGCTTGGTAGGGATGGCTTGGGTATGGCAGGGGAAGGATACTGCAAAATCTCCATTCCCACCCCACTCCTGGGGCCAGCCAGAGGTGGCATTTGCCGGTTCTCCATACTACTCAAAATTGCTGCTACCGGTTCTCCAGAACCTGTCAGAACCTGCTGGATTTCACCCCTGGCATGGGGCGAACCAGTGGTAAGAATATTGGAAACCTACTACTGGAGCAGTACTATTATTAACCTAATTTGAGCAGAGAAAATGGAAAACACCTACCCCTGCTCCAACACACTTTCCATCCCCCAAAATGCATTTCCTTGTGTGTGTCTGTTTAACTGAGTCTGATTCTCAACACAAATCCTGGATGGATCCCTGTAGTTGCCTTGGCAAAGTTTCTCAAAAGTGGTTTGCCATTGTCTTCTTTCTAGGGCTGAGAGAAAGTGACTGGCCCATGGTCACCCAGCTGGCTTTGTGCCCAAGATGGGACTAGAACTCACCATTTCCCAGTTTCTAGCCTGATGCCATAGTCGATACACCACACAGGCTCTCACCTATCTCACCTTTACAAAGGAGCGATTGTTACTGAAGCCTGATTTACTACTTATTTTTGAAATGTATAACTGATCGGTGAAACATCTCATATTACAAAATATGAGATGGCAATCTGTTCTTCACAACAGCTTACTAGAATTCCATGTGTGCATATGTATATACACAGAGTGTAAAATATGGGCCTGGTGTACGTTTTATTATGCAGGGTGATTTTGTCTGGAATCAGAGTTGGAAGGGTTATCAAGTCCAATGCTAGATCTGCTAATCCAGCCTCTATTGGAAGACCTCTGCTGAAGGAGGAATAGATCACTTCGCAAGACATCTAATTCAATTGGCTCGCAGCACTTACGGTGCAAAAATATGCCTAATTTAAATCTACTTTTCTATCATTTGAACACAGCAGTTTTGGTCCTGACCTCTGCGGTGACAAAGAACAAATCTTCCTCAACATGACACTCTTTTAGATATCTGAATACTACAGTACTGTTGCATCTCCCCTCAATCTTCTGTTCTGCAGCTAAATAGACCCAGTTCCTTTTTTAGCAATCTCATGGGAGTTAGTTTCTTCCAGTTTGTAATTTTCTTTTTTAGGCTGCAGTGCCCAAAACTGGACACAGTACAATCTTCCTAACAGAGTCTGACCAAGCTAGAGGGGGTTGGATTAGTTACTGCTTGTGATCTGGACTATATCAATACAACTCTATATAGCACATGGCTCTTTGGCCCCTGCTGCCATATGTTTAATTCATGATATATTAGAACAACCTGCAGTAGTTTGTTTTCAGATACACTACAGGCCAAACCAGGTCTCCCCCATCCTGTATAATTTATTTTTCTTCCCAGATGATATATTTCATCTTGTCTATTTCAGGTCATTGTTCAAGCCTGCCTAGATATTTTTGAATCTTCGCTTTTATTTTTCAAACTGTTTTCTGCCTTCTGCAAATTTGGTAATCTGACTTCATAGCTCCATTCTGTAGAACAGGTCACGGTTTAATCAATGCAACCTTTAGCGTTTACTTTAAATGCAAAAGCTCTGGCAGAGAATCGGTACTGCTCAAAGGAGGAATGAAGAACCTGTTGTACTTCCAGATATTCAGTTCAACTCTCACTAGGTCCTGCAAAACTGGATGTTATAGTGTTGTGGTGTTTGGAGATTATTTGTTCGCTCTCTGTGGAAAATATTGTGGTTGGGGTCCAAAGGAAAGCAACCTAGAATCCTCTTAAACATCTCCATCCTTTTCCTCTACACCAATGTTTCTCCTCTTTAGCAGTTTGTAGATGTGTGGATTTCAACTGTGTGTATTCCCCGACCAACTGGAGTTGAAGTCCATACATCTTCAAGCTGCTGAGGTTGAGAAACACTGCTCTAAACTAATTTATCATGAACTTTAGACATGTTTTATAAATACATTTATATGCCACTCATCTCACTATCGAAATGACTCTCCTATAACCACCTCATTCACTGACCAGATCAAGGAGAGTTCATCAGTCAATGATTTTGGCATTCTGACAGATGATATGCATTAAGCAATAAAAAGAAAATCAAATTGATAACATTCAGCACACAACAAAATGCCACCCTTGTAATAAAAATCTTTAGCATTACGAGATAAAAATGACAGAGATCTGAATAATAATGCCAATATTTTTATTGAAATATTATTTCCTTTTTTTTCTAAAGATCACGGTGCTCCAATTCAATATAGTGTAAATGTCAGTAATAAAGCAATAATTTCTAAGAACCTAAAGGTAATTTGTAGACAAAAGGCAATCTGCATGATACACCTTTTGAAAACAAATCACCTGGGGTTTTCAGTTGTAAAGAAACCCCACTTTAAGTGATATTCAAACACTCCGTGAGGAGCAGACCAATTATTCTCCGAGAGTTGTGATCTTTTTGTTAAGCCCATACTGCAGATCAAAAGACTTCGTCTCTCAGAATTTCCCTGTTACCCCCTACCAGGGATGAAATCCAGCAAGTTCTGACAGGTTCTGGAGAACCGGTAGTGGAAATTTTGAGCAGTTTGGAGAACCAGCAAATACCACCTCTGGCTGGTCCCAGAGTGGGGAGGGAATAGGGATTTTGCAGTATCCTTCCCCTGGAGTGGGGTGGGGATGGAGATTTTGCAGTATCCTTCCCCTGCCATGCCCAAGCCACGCCCACCAAGCGCTGCCCACCAAGCCACGCCCACAGAACCGGTAGTAAAAAAAATTGTATTTCACCATTGCCCCCTACCATGGGACAACAATTTAGTGGCTTTTATCGGTACCATCTATTTTCCTGCAGACCCCTCACCCATATCCTAATCCAATGTAAGGAGGGAATGGAAATTCTCTCAATCTGTGTTGCCTTTCTGGTGCTTATAAGGTAAAAATAGGGGAATGTATAGGGAAAGTGAAAGAATGCAACCTCTTAGACATGTAGTTAATTTAAGCGCTTTCCTGGGAGGTAAACAAAACTGAGCATACTAAAAAAAAGAAAAGACACATGTCACTAATTTTGCTTCAAAATAAATCATAAAACTATATTTAGTGTTCCATATGATGCTGATATAACAATGAAAGTTTATACCTGGTTAAATGATGTGAGATGATGCAATTTTATATGAATAGCATATTAGAAAATTATAAATAAAAATTCTTCCCGCCCAGCCTGGAGGATGGAATGCAAGTGGAAGCACATATTCAATATCCTAATTTGTGCAGAGAAATAAGAAGATATACAAATCTTAAGTAAAGATTTAAGTAAAACACACAAACACAAATACCAAGAATCTAATGCAAGATCCAGTTTGACTTCTGTCTATCGTTACAGAAACAATGATTTTCTGAAGCAAAAGTTCATTACTTACATGGTCATCCTTCAGAATGGGGTGTGTGTGTGTCAGGGTTCCCTTTTAACCTGGATGACCTCCCAAACGGTGATTTCTTACCTTTGTTCAGCCTCTCTCTAGGGGTCTCTCCCCACTTTGAATTATTCTTTAAAAACCCAAGCCTTTAGCAGATGAGAATGAGAATTTCAATTTTGATGAGAAGCAAAATATTTTCAAAGAAAAAAGCAAAGTCAAATTGCCTTTGAGAAAAAACACATTTGGGACTACTGAGGCAGATCTCAACTATTAGAACTGTGGCAATTATGCCATCCTATTTTTCTTTTAACTCAAGGACTGGAGGAATGCACCTTAATACAGCCATGAAGATGAACTCAATAAAAGCTAAGCCAGTGCAGTCCAAGTTCAAACAATGATAGTTCTTTCCAATTGACAAAATAATGAAGAGCAAGCTATTAGAGATCTCAAATAATCAAATTAACCTGAGCATCAAGGGGAGAGATTCCTGCTCTGGAAACTGAACCATATCCATCCAAGTGTAGCTGATTAGCTTCATTAAACAGTTTAGCTCTTCAAAACACTCAGCTCAACAGGCAGAAGAGTAGCAGAGCGCATCTCTGACCATCAACTAGCAGTCAGAAGACATGATGAAAACTCCTTACTTGCATAACACATGGACAAACTTAACCATAGTTTCAACTGGGACACAGTGAGCATCCTAGACCAAGCCAAGTCCAAAAACACTAGAGAATTCCTGGGAGCCTGGCATTTGGGCAAATTCTCAACAGGCACATAAACAACATCCATGTATCATGCAAAAGAAATAATCAGTAAAAGACCACAACATCTCCTGATTAGCAATCAACACCCAGATAAACAGAGATTAACACCAAGCAGCAAATAATACTGAATCAAGGAACTACCAACTGGTAAACAAACAGCCTATTCAAGGAACCACCAAGAACTGACAGGATGAGCCACTTGTAGATAAATAGAGAGCAAACCCCTCTTCCTTCTAGCATTGATGATATTACCTTGTTGACTAATAGCAGTAGCATTTAGACTTACATGCCACTTCACAGTACTTACAGCACTCTTTGAGTGTTTTACAGAGTCAACATATTGCCCCCAACAATCTGGATCCTCATTTAATGAAATGTCTGCAAAAAAAAACAAAAAACCCCAAGCTCAGAGAGCACCGAGGACCCTACAGTTCAACCCCGAGTGACAAATAATCTCTTCTGTTGATACATTTAGTTCAGTTTGCAGTTTCACTTTTTTGAGGCTCCTCTGCTTTGCCACCATGTAGTCTTTTGTAGTCACTGGAATTTGGTGGCCGTGAGATAAATGCCAGGTCTAACTGCCCTTCACCAGAATTTGGATTGGCAGATCCAGTTTTTGTGTCCCTGCAGGGTATGGTTTTTCCAAGTTTGAAAGGGCTATCAGATATGAGCTGCAAAAATCCAGCTGATCGCTTGATTTGGTAAGAAAATGCTTAAATATCTAATATCTGCCATCTAATGATACCTTACTTTTTGCATTTCTAAGATAACTCATTTTTCTATTTGTTCTTTATCTTATGCAAGAGAGACATGTTTAATAAACTTTGAGATAAATGTTTAGTCATGAAGTTAAGGGGGGAAATGTCTCTATTAGCATTCTATATGCTAGAGCTTTCTCCTATAGTGATAGTACACAAATATAAGTCTACCACCCATAAGAACTGGATGAAAATGTGTAGGAAACCCAAAGTTTCACTCAAAAACCTTCAAATACTTCTTTTTTTTTTAAAAAAAACGCATGCTTCACAACTCAGAATACTGCAATAGTTTCCCCTAAACATGTGTTTCACTATCGCAACATAGTGGAAAATTGAAAATAATATCTAATCTGCTGAAGAAAGCACTTCTAAATGTCTACTGTATTTTTGGTTCATGCTCTAATCCATCATCCTGTCAGAGAAAGAGAAAATCATCATCCAAAAAAGGGGAGGGGAATTACCCCCTTCGCCCCCTTGGACTCTATCAAATTTAAAAACACACACAAAAAGCGTCAAATCCCCTGAAATCCATATAAAAAACAAAAAAAAAATGACTTTCATCCTGCCTTAAAACCCGTGGAGCTCCAGAACATTTGCAAGGCCAGGAATGCAAAAATGGAGCCTATTGCAAAAGATGGTCCAGGTAAAGTAACTCTCACTGTTTGCTTAGATGGCTGCTGAAAAGCTATCGTGTTATCCAAGCAATAAACCATGAAATAGAGCTGCATCCTCAAAGTCCAGTTTTGGGTGATTTATTAGATAACCTTATATTGGAGCAATACCAAAAAAGAAAGAGAAGAAAAGAGATCGGTTGCATACAATAAATATTGCATATGTTAATTTCCAGAGGTTTTGTTTTATTTGTGATGAAACTGGAATGTCAGCAAAAGACAATTCTAACCCTTTCTATAGAATGAGAGAAATAACAGAACAACAGAGTCGGAAGGGACCTTGGAGGTCTTCTAGTCCAATCCCCTGCACAAGCAGGAGACCCTATACCATTCAGGACAAATGGCTGTCCAAACACTTCTTAAAAACCTCCAGTGTTGGAGCATTCACAACTTCTGGAGACAAGTCGTTCTACTGATTAATTGTTCTCAACTGTCAGGAAATTTCTCCTTAGTTCTAGGTTGGTTCTCTCCTTGATTAGTTTCCAACCATTGCTTCTTGTTCTTCTTTCAAGTGCTTTGGAAAATACCCTCCCCCTCTTTTTTGTGGCAGCCACCTCAAATATTTGAACACTGCTATCATATCACCCCTAGTCTAGGATCTAGTCTGATGTTTTTCAAGCTTGGCTGGCTAAGAGAATTCTGGAAGTTGAAGTCCACACACCTTAAAGGTGCCAAGTTTGAGAAACACAGGTGTGGTGTATTTGTCCAAGTTGTTTCTATGGGGAATTATTCTTGATACATGAATGGCTTTTGGAACAGGGGAAAGAAAATATTTGGCTATCCTCACAGCAGTGCAGGTGGTGGAATGAAAATTTCCTCCAATTTTTTACTGGTCCCCTCCCTCAGTTGCCTGTTCTGCATTGTTTTCATAGTTAGATGAAGACCTCAAATATTCCAAGATGTTAGGAACAGCATGTAAAGGACATTTTGCTTGATGCAATTTTTTTAAAAAATAGAAAGTTAAAATGGCCATGGACTCTTGTACCCAGGAAAGATGTTTTCTGTACAATGCTGAAACAAATTCCTTGACTCTTCTCTGGGTCAATATTATGTGAAAAAAAATGGAAGTCCTTTCACTTCTGATTAGAACAATCTCTACAAATACATTGCCCTCTTCTCCTTCAGTTTCCCCTTTACCAGTGGTGAAATTCAAAAATTTTCTGGGGGCGTGGCTTGGTGGTCATGTGACCGGGAAAACCGACTATCACACTTTACACAAAAAGAACACATAAGCTACACAACCGACTCACACACAATGCAAAAGCAGCTGGACTTTACACAAAATGGCCCCTGCAACAAGCAGGAACCTCACAGAGTCACAGAGAGCTCAAAATCAAACTATCACACTGTACACAAAAATACCAGTTCAGGCAATAGGTAGTATAAAAATGCTTTAAAAA
Organism: Ptyas mucosa; assembly: GCA_012654045.1. Classification (NCBI taxonomy): domain Eukaryota; kingdom Metazoa; phylum Chordata; class Lepidosauria; order Squamata; family Colubridae; genus Ptyas; species Ptyas mucosa. The sequence continues at coordinate 3,257,261 of WNWU01000040.1, read as the reverse complement.
GTAAAAAAAAAAATTCTCACGAAAAATTTCTTGCGTGGCACAGCTGATTGTCACAGCTGATTGTTGGAACCTTTTTTAAACTTTTTAAAAGCATTTTTTACTACCTATTTGCCCGAACCGATAGTAAAACGAATGCTTTAAAAAATCAGCTGTGCCGCGTGATTGTTGGAACTTTTGTTTTATTTTTTAAAGCAATTTTTTACTACCGGTTCAGGCGAACTGGTAGCATTTTTACTACCGGTTCAGGTGAACTGGCCCAAACTGGTAGCATTTCACCCCTGCCCTTTACCCTATCCAGCTGAAAGGGTATGTGTGCTATCAGGGTGATATTTTGCTTTATAGCCTGCCGGATGACTTAAGCATTATTTGTTTATCACCACAATTTTGGTTTAATCAGTTAAACATTACTTTTCAAAACATTGTGGAAAAGATAGAGAAGAAGGGATTTTGGTTCATAAAAGAGATAAACAATAAAGGATACCCTCTTTCTGATTTAAAAAGTCACAGGTAGCTATTATTTTCTAGGCCAGAAAGCCTGAGCCTCCACAAATTAAGAGGTGGCACCAAGGGCTGAGAGGATGGTAGACACCATCAAATTAAAGACAGAGTCCTTAATCCAGATTTAGTACACAGATGCCCACTGGAAGCACCGGACCGTCTTCCTTTGGGACTGTAAAACATTTCCTCTCATGCTTACATTCTGTTGATTACAAGAAACCCAACTGGGTACTTCAAATAAAGTACTTGCTTGACTGAAAGGTCTCCTATGGCATCTTCCATCAAAGACTTTATCTTGAGCGGGCAAGCTGAGAGCTTGACATCTCCATCTCTTTTCCAGCACTGCAAAACTAGGCAGATTTTCCCCCCATTCTCTGGAGTATTTTAAATAGAGATAATACCTGATGTAGGTAGACCAAACTGAGAGATGTTGTGGAGCTATTAGAAAAAGGAAAGTTCACAAGTGTGTAAAAGTCAGCGATAGAGATGTAGAATGAGTGGCCAACCTGCACTCTTAATGATGTAACCCCAAGACAGGCTGGATCTCAGGCTAAACTGCAGCCACCAGAACATGTGCAAGAGATAATTGGCAGGATTGTTGATTTCTCAATTAAGAACCCATTAATAACAGATTGATTTCATTTTATCCATAATGCATATACATATGCATACACACGCTTGGAACACACACAGTCTTGAACATGCTGGAATTTCTAGCATGTCTACACTATTGAAACAGCAACGTCTATGCTGGCTGGGGCATGTCGTGAGAATGGCTGATGGTCGGATTCCGAAAGATCTCTTGTATGGAGAATTAGTGCAGGGAAAGCACCTCAGAGGGAGACCACAGCTGTGATATAAGGATATCTGCAAGAGGGATCTAAAGGCCCTGGGAATGGACATTAACAACTGGGAAACCTTGACCTCCGATCGTTCAGCTTGGAGGCTAAAGATGCAGCATGGCACTTGTTCGGCAGGCTGAGGCAAAGAGGCAGTCCCGGAACCAGCAAAATCTGGGGGCTGGGCAGGGGACAGAATGTATTTGCCCTCAATGTGGAAGGGATTGCCATTCTCGAATTGGCTTTTTTAGTCACACTAGATGCTATTCTAGGGCCTCTTTCCAGAGCACGATACCATAGTCTCTTGAGACTGAAGGATGCCAATACTAACACACACACACAGAGAGAGAGATCATGCATGTATAAGAGCCCTGATGGCGCAGTGGTTAGAATGCAGTTTGCAGGGTGACTCTGCCCACAGCCAGGACTTCAATCCCAACCGGCTCAAGGTTGACTCAGCCTTCCACCCTTTTGAGGTCGGTAAGATGGGGACCTAGATTGTTGGGGGCAGGATGCTGACTCTGTAAACTGCTTAGAGAGGGCTGTGAAGCACTATGAAGCCGTATATAAGTCTAAGCGCTATATATCATTGTACAGTTAAAAAACAATTTCATTTATTCTACTTCTGAACTCAGATGTGAAAAATCACATTTCCTCAAGCACTTTGCTAGTTCAATCTCCAAAAAGAGCAGCTGTGCTCAGGGTTGGCGAATGTTGCAAGTCAGCAATTAATAAATACGGTCCCAAGAAAGGGACCTAATTCATAAGCTGCAGCCTAGAGTGAGGCTTGAATATCTCATTCAGGCAGTCAAAATTATGTTGAGTTGGACTCGATCCTTTCTCCCCCAGAAACATTCTGCAAGAAGAAACTAAGGCCAGTTTGCAAAAGACCAGTGTAGGTTGCTTTAAATAAGTAAAGTGCTATAAAACTGGATTGTGAATATGTGTCCATTGGCTTAAATACCTGGCAGTACAGTGAAAGCATAGGCTTTTTCATTCAGCTTTCACTTTAATAATTTTGGGTATTATCAAGCTAAGATGGTAGCCCAGACCATGTGCATAATGAGACTCTCTTGTCCCAGAGATTTTGTCTCTTCCACATCAAGCCCCTGTGCTCAGTAGCTCAGCTCTCTTAGACATCAACAGTCTGCCAGATTTGCTTCCCACCTTTGGGCACAATTCTCCTGGACCTTAAAATACACTGAAGAATCCATGACCTAATATAATTTGCCTTTAGAAGAGCTATAATGCTATCCCACCACTTGGAACTTGCTATCATCCCTTCAAACGAGTAGATTAATTATTCAGAAAACCACAGCTCACATCTCAGCAAATGTGAGCAGACAGTCCTGGATAAAATGCATAAAAAGGGTATGCTCTTCTACATGTTCAGAATGCAGCCACAGGTGACAATAGTCTGGTGATGTTCCTATTCCTGTTCTTGATTATCACAGTTATGTTCTCTTCTGTTTCATCCAAGTCAGAGGCTGAAGGGCCTAATCTGACGTGTTGTCAGCTTGGGAACCGACAAGCAATCAGTCACCTGAACTAGAGCAGAGAGACCATCAGCAGAGCAGGGGAAGGCAGACTCAGATCACGAGGGGCCAGGTTCAAACATGACACCCATCTCCAAGACACATTCCCAATTTTGAAGGACAGAACAAAGTCGATCCTGACTTGTGCCCACAGCGGAGGTTACTTTGAAGTAGCTACCAAGTCTTGCTCTCTGTTGAAATCAACCTTGCGATGTCAGATCTGCATGCCTGTATCACTCTTTGCTCTCAGACTCTAGGTTTACAATTCAGAATATGTTATAGAAGTCTTGTGTGTCTGAATTCTAGCTAGACAGACCACTCTGGTTTCTCTGCTGTTGCTTCTTCCTATTTTCATGCTTTTGGGCCTTTCACTTCCTAGATCTGCCTCTTACTGCTGACTCCAGTTCTGGATCTTGAAGTATCAAGTTGGCTGTGCCCTGATTACCAGGCAGACCTTCCCTTCCCTTCCCTTCCCTTCCCTTCCCTTCCCTTCCCTTCCCAGAATTCCCCTTGAACTTTGTGTGCAACCATTCAGCCAAAAGTTCTACCTGCCTCTGTTTGAATTACATACAACCCTATAATAAAACCTATTGTTTGCTCACATCAGACATGTCACTAGAAGGCAAAATCACGACACTGCGTCTCACTAACTTTGGCCATGTCTTACGGGGGAATTCACTGGAGAGAGCAGTCATGTTTGGAAGAGTTAGCGAAAAAAGGGAACCCAGCCAGGCCTCCAAAGAACATGGTGGCTGGACACCATCAAAGCTATGCCAAAACATAGAAAAACGTAAGTAGTGCAAGATCAGAAGATGTAGAGAGACTTGGCCCATAGAATCAGCAAGAGTCAGACTTGACTGGATGGATATCATCATCATCATCATCATCATCATCATCATCGTCATGTTTGCTCAGGTTAGGGCAGTTATTACCATCATTGCTGTGCAACTACACTTGTCTGATAGCTACTATATCAAAACCCACTCTTGCTTTTTATTTTTATTGCACAATATATTCTGGTTTGGGGAGTTTAATGTTCCTCCTTGCAGTTATCTGGTTGTAGAAAGCCCCCCCCCCCCCAGAAGAATGAAATATTTTGGGGGATACTAACAAAGGCAGGATAGAATATTTCCCCTAAAGGACAAATGGGAAAAAAATCTTAAGGGAGGCAGAAACCAGCCCCAATTTCCCTGCCCCAAGCAGAAACTGAGGAGGCCAGCTTTTAGAAATGCAGATTTGGTAATCCATTCAGAAAGACTGGGTCAAGACAGAAACTCAGATAAGCAACGAACAAAAGGTTGACAAAATTAGTTCAGACAAACACCTAGGATTTGCATTTCCCCTTTTGCCTATAGAGCCAGCCATGACCCCTACATGACCCCATAAGAATCCAGAAGGTATAAATATCCACCCATTCTCAACTCCATTTTGTCAGCTGTACCAGAACCACAATCCCTGGTGGTTCTGTTCATCAATAAATGCACCTTCTTTCCAATCAGCCTTCAGCCTCCATTTTATTTCCAGCATCTTTCTCCCAGCTTGGAACTAAACCAGATGGATTTTCTTTCCAACATGGTGCTTTGTAAACATATATATAT
>WNWU01000040.1:3233804-3252391 GCA_012654045.1 Ptyas mucosa | reverse complement strand
ATATATAAAATCCATTGATGTATGCTCATGTCCTTTCCAGTCCTAGCTGGAAACATCCAGAACATAGAGAAAGCCTACTATATGTATTTTTGACAAGGCTTGTCTTACCGAACCAGAAAGGTTTTATAAATGCTGTTTTGAACTAGGCTAACGACCCATTCTGCTGCTGCTTGGGCTCCACAGCCAGCTTATTTTCCTTAGAGAACCCTGCAAAGGCACAAGTAGCCTCCTCATTAGTATCCTTGGAGAGACAGGATGAAGTCAATCTTCACTTTAAGCGTTTGGGTGAAACGGAGAGGGGGAGAGGGAGAGGGAGTCCAGCCAACAGATTGCAAACTGTTCTCAGGGCTGGGACTCCCTTCCCTGCAGCTGGGGAAGGTGGTGGGAGAATGTGCGATAACCTCAATTATTATAAACTGCCCTGTCAGAAAAGAGGGTGGGGGGGGGGTTGGGGAGGAGAAAGCAGTAGCTTAAACATGAAATCAGGCCGGAGGCATTTATCACAATGAAATTAAAGAGATGAGAGGCTGGAAGCAAACGGCTTGTCGGAGCAGCCACCAATTTGGCTCACTTGAAAGAGCAAGCATCAAAATGCAAAGACAGCTAATTGCCACTGTAAATTCCTTGATGAAAAGAGGCACCTCTCCATGGGGGTTATTGCTCAGTATCCTGTGACCATCTCCCCTTCTCTAACCTTATTAGCATCCAGTTTTCAATACAGTGAGCTTCTTGTGGGATAGTTATGTCACTTCTATTCAACTACTACCAAGCAGGAGCTAACAAGAGGCAAAGCATCTGGTAAGAGACAGACAAATACATACACTGATTTTTTTTCAAACCTAAAGTTTGGACCCCAGAATATTCACAGGCTTTGGTAATCATGGTATTTCATTGTTTCATGTATCAATCATAGCTAAGAAAGATTTGGGTTTCTATCTGGAGAACCAATTTCATACATGTTTTTTATTCATTACGATAGCCAACTCCATACATATCTTCTGGATTTAGCTTTACAATAACATTCTCTTGCAGGAGAGATCAACTTTCTTCTACCTGAGTTTATAAGCAATAGATGACATGCAGAAACTCATAAATCAATTTTTCCCATCTGGAATTTTTTTCCTGCAGACGTATTAGACCATCTATAATTTCCAGAGAGCTGTTAGATATGCTGGGTGAGGATTAATGATTTCTTTGTGTTACGATATTTCAAGTACCATTTGTTCCTCAGGAACGTACAAAGGCAAAATAGAGGAGACTGTTAGATGCTACTCAGGACAGAAGAGGAGAATTACTATATTTGCACCTACAAACTTTATCTAAGTTTTATTAAAGATTTTTTTTTTTAAAGAGGAAGATAAAACTAATACAAATTATATAAAGTATATAAAAGTCTTTAAAAAAGAAAAAGGGAAAACTAAAAGTGCAGGAAAGTTAAAGAAAAATAGGGGGGGGGGAAGAAAAAAAAAGAAAAAAGAAACTAGTTTCCAATCTTCTTTATAGCAGTTATAAATGCTGCTATAAATTTGCCTCTTATTCTATGGTGACTTGCTTCTTTTTATAATCTGCACTTATATTTATCATAGCTCTCCGGATGTTATACTTGATGACAATTAGAATTTTATAAAGAAAACAAAACAACCTGTAGCTTTAGAATGACCAGATTGCACCTCAAGCATCTGATCATCACAATACAATTGTTTAAGGACATTTTAAGAATCCAGACCCAGCTTCTAACCATCAGTCCAGAGGCTCATTCTTTGGCAAGACAGCAATACTCAGTGGCATAGAAAGTTGGGAGGCATCAAGTAGTGGCATAGAAAGTTGGGAGGCATCAAGTGGGATTCTTGGTGCTCTCTGAGCTTGCTTGTTTTCTTGCAGACATTTTATCACCCAAACTAGGTAACATGATCAGTGCTAGTAAGGAGTGGAGTTTGCCCTCAGTTTATATTCTAGTGGACTGTCAGTGTTGGTGGGGATGATTTTAGAGCCGGGGTGTCAAACTCGCGGGCCGTGGGACGGATGCGTCACATGATGGCTCCCCCCAACTTGGTTTAGCAAAGGGGGGAAAAGTCCCAATGCATCATGTGATGCCGCTGTGATGACATGAGTTTGACACCCCTGTCTTAGAGGTTCTTTGGTTAGGCTGTTTACTGTCAGCTTCATTGGCAGTTCCTTGACTGGGATATTGTTTACTTCTTATTGTTGATCTGATGTTAATCTTGGAGTTAATCTATGCTCATCTGGTTGCTGATTGCTGGTGGGGAGGGGTTTTGGTTTTTTTGTTCTATTTTGGCTTGTTGATTGTCTCTTTTGCATAATATGTAGATGTTGTTTATGTCTATGTGTCTGTTGATGGCTAATTTGTCAGAGTGCCAGAATGCTAGAAGTTCCCTGGCATTTTTGGACTTGTCTTGGTCTAGGAGAGTCATAGTTTTCCAGCTGGAATTATGGTTAGGTCTCTCCATATGTTGTGAAATTAAAGAGTTTTCATCATGTTCTCTGACTGCTAGTTGGTGTCCATGGATGTGTTCTGCCTGTTTATCTTATGTAGTGGCTGTTGCAATCATTCCACTGTATATTGTAGATGACTCCTATTGGGTCTTTTGGTTTACTTAGGATGTTTCAAATGACTTTAGCTGGTTTGTATGGTATGCTGAGTCCATGTGGTTGTAGTAGTCTGTTGGTGATTTCTGAGATGTTCTTGATGTATGCCAATATTATTCTTTTTATGGCTTGTGTTGGTTGTGATATATTGGGTTGAATGGCCGGGCACTTTTTGAAGTTTTTGCCTTCACTTCATCACTCTTCCATGGTGTTCCTTAAAATGATGTCCCTGCCACAATTCATAATTAAGCCTTTCAACACCTCTTCATGGGAGGTTTATTTGTCAGACACCTCACAGATGGCAGGAAGAGGGCAGATGACCTTCCTAAAGTCAAAAAGCAAGGCAAATATATATTAGAAACACACACATATGTCCCAGTGAAAATACAAGCATCAGGTACAAACTATGTTGATGGACACTGACAAAGTCCGTATTGTGTCGCAATGCAACCAGCCCCTTTTATGCTTGCTCCAGATATCAGACATGAGGGAGCCACCCGTCCTAGAAGGAGGAAATATTTTGAGAAATATTTTTAAAAAGGCAGGATAAAATATTTCCCCTAAAAGGAAATAAACATCTTAAGGGAGACAGAAACTCAGAGCTTCAGCCCCCTGCCCCCAGCAGTTATTTGGTGCCCATTAAGAAAGACTGGGCCATCCTATCTACAAGACAAAAGACCTTCAGCTCCAGGGTGATGGGATTAAGACATGACCTTCCAGGACATAATAGGATTAACCCACTAGCAGCAGAGCTCGCTACATTACACAATCTCCTAAGGACATTGCATCAGCACACTTCAACCAAACTTGGCTCAGATAGACATGACCCCATATGGCCCCATGGGAGTTTGACAACAGCCAATAGAATACATGTTCTTGCACAGGAACAGGAAGTTCAAGTGCAAAGCCCAAGAGAAAGTATAAAACCCCCTCACTCTCAACTCCAGGTGGTCAACTGCCCAGAACTATGTGCTTGGTGGTTCTGCTTCACCATTAAACCATCTTTCCAATCAGCCTCTACATTTTCAGTGTCTTTCTCCTGGCTCAGAAGTGAACCAGATGCATATTTCTTCCAACAGACGTAAGTATGTGAATTATCTGATTTGTTTGTGATGTCACAATACATATGTCATCATTTCTTGCTCCACCAATTCCATTCTAGCAGAGCAGGGCAGAATACAGCAACTAGGCCTGCCACAACCACTTTGCTCAACCTCTCTAACTTAATTAGGACTTGTGGAAAAACATATCCTTGGAAACATTTTCAGTGACATTTATTTGAAGCTCTAAAATTAATTATTACATTTTTATGCTGCCCATCTGCCTTATAAGGTATTGGAGAAACAGATTCTCAAAGAGAACTTCTAAATGTTATTCTGTCTTTTGCTTAAAACATGACGTATAAACTATAATAGTCTTCGGCAACATGATGCCCATCAGATGTATTTCTGTTCAATTTTCTATCTCTGTCTCTGTTCACTGGAGGAAATGGCAATATATTTGAAAAGGATCACCTTAGAGAAGGGTTGGGTTTGGGAGTTTTGAAAGGCTTCTCCAAAGACTAGTGGGAGTCTTGGCCCCCTAGAGATTAAGAGGAAGCCCTCAAAGTTAGCAATCAAATTTGGAATGCAAAACTGGGGCTGTTCCTCAAAGGAGCCTTGATTCACAGTTTTACAGCCACTTAAGGAAAATCAATAGCCTACCACTTGACATATCCTCATTTGCAAACCCTGTAGAATTCTTTATCAAGTGTTTCTTAAGTTGAAAAGAAAAATTGTGGGAACCGGGGGAAGGTTTACTGATGGATTTTTTGTCTGTATTTTCTATATACAGTAGAGGCAGTAGTTGTGTGGACACCACAGAGACCAAAACAGAGAATCTATTACTTCTTGAGCAGTGAAGGGAAACCTGGGTTTATTCAATTTCTGATGGGAGAGAAGTCTTGCTTTTTTCCTATTAACCAAATTATCCAGAACAAAAGACAAATATGTCAGCATATTTTAATGGTGTGACAAAAAGGGAGTAAGAAGACTCCTGATATGTTGACAGTGCGTTAAATTAAAGCAAAGCAGAGCTCAAAGAAATGAAGAAATTTCACTTAGATTTCAACAGGGCAGACACACCATGATGTTAGAAAGATTTTTTTTCCATATTTCAAGCAGCTGTAATAGTTAAATACAGTCTACCTCCTACTTGAATTTGACCTTGAGATACATGTGATTCTTTTCTTTTTTAATAAACATTTTAGTAAAGTTAGTAAACATTTTATTACATTTAGTAAACATTTTACTAAAGTTTTAGTAAAGAAACCGGTGTGAAATCTACTTACCTGCCCTACCGGTTTGGAAGTGTGCGCACGCGTGTCACGTGTGATTTTGGACCTTCTGCGCAGAGTAAAAAACAGGTTACTTCCTGCTTAAAACCAGGAAGTAATGACATCTGGGTGGGTGAGCGGAGCCTCACGCTGCCTCTGCTACCAGTTCTCTGAACCACCCACCACTGCCGCTACCAGTTCGCCCTGAACCGATGAGAACCGGTAACATTTCACCCCTGAAAGAAAGACATCAAAAGTAACACAAGCTATGAAAGTGGAGAAGCAGTAAAGAAAGAAAAGAAGAAAAGCAAAAGGGTACAAAGAATCAGAAAGAAAGAAAATAGAAGCTTCTGTTTTTCTTTGCAGCGAATATAAGTATATTTATAAAATTCTCTCTTTTTTCTATTGTCCATCAAAACAATAAACCATCTGTGCATTTTTTTCCTGTTTCATGCAAAAAGTCTATAAGGGGCTTCCAATCAACCATAAATGTAGATATTGGTTTTTTTTCCCCCTCTAAGCAAAGTGAATTTAGCTATCTCTGCAAGTTCCATCATTTTTACCCAGTCATTTCACCATTGTGGATGGTGTCAATCAAATCTTTCCACTATTGAGTATACAGTTATCATATGTAAAAACAAATTTCTGTGATTTTTTTCTGGTTTCTAGCCCCAAAAGAAAAGTCTCTGGTTTCTAAAGTTGTACTTTAACGTTTAAAAATTTCTGAATTTGTATTTGTATCCAAAATAGTTTGTTGGGTTTTTTTACATGTCCACCAAACATAACAAAATATTTCGATACAGTATGTTCACATTTCCAGCAAAGAATCTGAAGTACTTTTGCACATTTTAGACAATTCCTCTGGTGATACTTCTTCAATTATTTATGTATTTATTCAATTTGAATAGCTGCCCATCTCAAACAAGTTCCCACCTCAACTCTGCAATATGTGGGGGGAGGGGACCCTTTGGAAATGCTTCACTACATATATATCTTTCCATCTAAAGTCTTTCTGTCATGGTGATCTGATCATTGATTTCCCCCCTCCTTTTTGGTGAATGTAATAAGCTAGACATAGATTAAATGCAGTATGTGACTTTCAGGGTAAGAAATACTATGGAAGACCCAGAAAAGGAGGTGAGAAGGTAAATGGAAGAATGAAAGACATCAGACAAAAATTAAAAAGCACAGCATCACCTGGTTTACTAGGTCTCTCTCTAAATTGGACTCCCACAATTGTATCCCCGATTCCATAATCTGGTTAAGAAAGAGTTGGCAGCAAAAACTCACTCTTATAATGGAAGCTGGCATTCTTAGACACTCCAAAAAAGGCAAGAAAGCGTGTAGGTTAGCTGGCAGAGGATCTTAGGTAGCAAAACAAAGTGTCTTCATACAGTAATGCCTTCACTCAGCAAATCTGGGGAGCGACAGGGACTAAAATGATATTAAGGTGACCCAAGAGTGAGGCTTAAGTACCATGGTGTGTAAACATCCCCTCCCTTCACTTCTCTATTTGCATTGCTGATTTCTGGATCTTGGCAAAACAATGGCAGATTTAGCAGAAAGACATTTGCATCTGGATGTCTGGCCTGGCAGGCCAAGGAGGTAAGCAAATATCAGCGTTGGCAATCTCTGTCCCTGCCAGCAGGAAAGCTATTAACCAATCAAGCCCTTGAACTCTTCCTATGTATATCCTCAAGGATATGGCCAATTTATGCTTCTCCTCATCAATCACTCTTTTCATGATTTTAGCTTTATACTTGGATGTATCTAGGCATCACCGCAACACAGAATTATCTTTTTCTCTCAGTTTTTGGTGATGTGTCTTGGGTTTGATCTCTCTCTTCCCATTAGAAATCAATCCTCTTTCATCCGTTCTTTAAGAGCTACAAGAAGAGAAGTATTAGAAATCAATTAGCTGGTCAAGTTACTAATCAATCTCATTTAGAAGAACCAGCTGCAGATGGAACCTCTTCAGTAAAAGACACTTCCTGAGTGGAGTTTAGCAGCTTGGCTATGCAGGGGACTGTAAAGAACAAGAGAGATAGCTTTGAGATGATGAATGCATCAACAAGTGTGTACAACCCAGGACATGGAGAGATGACTGGCAACTGCCTGTAGATACTATTGCACTAGGTCTATGGTATTTACAACCCATATTTGGAGTTACAACACTTGGATCCCTTTCAGGGTGACTCTGGGCAAACTCTGGGGGGTTGGTAACTGGGTTGCAGAGAACATAGAGTAACCGAGTTGGAAGGGACCTCAGAGGTTTTCTAGTCCAACCCCCTACTCGAGCAGGAGACCCTATACCAGTGATGACTAACCTTTTTGCCATCGTGTGCCAAAAGCGTGGGGAGCGTGGGGGGGGGGGTGTCACACACACATGTGCCCACATCCATAATTCTATGCACCCTGCCCCCCCTCCATGTCCCCCCTGCTTTTGGCATGTGATGGCAGGTGGGCCCGGTAGGCCCATTTTTTGCTTTCCCCAGGCTCCAGAGCCTTTCTAGGAGCCTGGGGAGGGCAAAAATGGCCTTCCCCACCCTCCCCAGAGGCCCTCCGGAGGCTGGAAACAGCGTGTTTCCTGACTTCTGGTGGGCCCAGAAGGCCTGAAAATCAACTGGCCGACGCACACATGCGTGCCAGAGCTGAGCTCGTGTGCCCATCAATATGGCTCCACGTGCATCAATTTGATAATACAGAACAGCAAGCAGGGTATAGAATATGAAGGGGATGAATAATATATATTGTGTTTGGAATTACTAGAGTTTTAAATAATGGAAGTCTGGGGGGGGAAGGGTGGCTGGGGAGGGTTAGGGTGGGGAAGGGAGGGAATTGTATTCTCTAGGTTTACTTGATTAATGTAATATAATATGTTGGGGGATGGGGGGGAAAGGGGGAAAAATTTGTATTTGAAAAACTTTTTCAATTAAAAAAAAATATGGCTCCACGTGCCACCTGTGGCACCCGTGCCATAGGTTCGCCATCACAGCCCTATACCATTTCAGACAAGTGTCCAATCTCTTTTTGAAAGACTCCAGTGATGGAGCACCCACAATCTCTGAAGGCAAGCCATTACACTGGTTGATTGTTCTCACTGTTAGGAAATTTTTCCTTATAACCATTTGCAGCATCCCATGGTCATTGCATTTTAGGATGGTTTTGCCAAAAATTGGCAGTGCCCATAGTGAACTGCTAGTTCACTTAATGACGGCAGCATTTGCTTAATGACTCTGGTGGCCACTTTATGATTACCATGTTTGCTTAATGATCACTGCAAAAAAAGTTCTTAAATCATGTCAGTCACATGACTGACCTATTTTACAACCATCATAATTTACAACTGTGATGGGCAGGCTCCATTAGTCACTTGTAGTGGTAGTCACTTGTTTGGTAGCCGCTTGTTTGAGTTGGGCAGCTATAGAAATTGAATGAATGAATGAATTGGCAATTTCTACAAACATGCTTAGTGAACTCTCTGATTCTACTCCTTTACTAATACTTGTATTATTGTGACAATGACCACAGCAACAACCAAAGAGAACAAAAGGAAAACAAAAGAAAAGAGAAAACAAAAAGGAAGGATAAGCCTTTGTATCATTTTTCAAATATTCACTGTACAATAAACAATCAAGATGTTGGAATAATCCATATTCTATGTTCACAACTGAATCATTGCCTGATATTGCCCTCCTTAGCCCAGGAAGAAAAATGAAAAAAAGAGGCTTTTGTCTTCTTCTTTTGTATGGTACCTTGTTGACAGGAGTGAAATGCTCCTGGATCGGACTGGATCGCCCAATCCAGTAGCGATCTTGGCCGGTGGTTCGGTGATCTGATAGAATAGCTCTGCCCACCCGGCTGGGTGTCATTACTTCCTGGTTTTAACCAGGAAGTAATGTTGTTTTTTACCTTCTGTGCATGCGCAGAAAGTTTTGAGCATGCACAGAACGTCTACACATGCCTGTGACGCTCACACGCGTGCACAGTATGTGCGATTCCAAACCGGTAAGGAAGGTAAGTAGATTTCACCCCTGCTTGTTGATGATTTCTTAAATCCTGAAGTAAAAATTTGCTTTTAATTTGCTAAATCCTGCAAGGAAAGGATAAACACAGATAACATATCTCTCCACTCCTCATGGTTTAATTTCTCACGTTTTTCCTACAGACTCAGCCTTTACAACTTCCCTTCACTGTTCTTTCTCTTAAATTTACTTTATTCAATTCTCATTTTGACTCCAGCCAGTTAAGTCACTGGCCATTATAGTCTCCAAATGTGTTTCACCTTAGATATTTTTTGCTGATTGGCAAACTGTTAATCGTAACAATTGAAGTGCTTCTATGTCATTAACCCAAATGTTATTTAATATACTGATTTAGTAAGCTTTACGGTCTGATTCTGACAGACCTGGCAGTGTAAGAGGCCAGTTCATTACAAGAGCTAAACCTACTTTCCACATTACCATTTAATGTATATCTAAATCTTTCAAATATTAGTAATTTGCTCCAGTGGAGGAGATTAAAGCAGAGAGCCTAAGGATATTTCAATTTCCATGATTCCATAGAAGAAACAGAAGTCAGGATGGCTACAATTACAAAAAATAAGCTGTAATTAAAAACATAGTAAGAGATACATTGATCAGATCAAAAACCTACATCAGTGGTTTTCATCCTAGGCCACTTCAAGAGGGCTGGACTTCAACTCCCAGAATTCTCCAGCCAGCCATGCGGAATTCTGGGAATTGAAGCCTACCCCTCTTCAAGTGGCCAAGTTTGAGAAATACTGACTTATGCGATTGACCAATTTTTTTGCCCACCAAACCAGTAGTTAATAGTTGTCCCTGTAAGTCCCACTAGCAGGTCGTAAGCAGTGGTGAAATGTAAAATTTGGTACTTCCGCTTCTGTGGGCGTGGCTTGATGGTGGTGGGGTAATGTGACTGGGTGGGCGTGGCCAATTTTTTTTTTAACTTTTAAAAGCATTTTTTCTACAACCTTAAGAGGTTGTAGAAAAAATGCTTTTAAAAGTAAAAAAAAAAAGGCTCTGATGATCGCGCGGCTCAGCTGGGTATGGGAGGGGGCAGGGCTTTTTGCTACCAGTTCTCCTAACCACCCGCTGCCATTGCTACTGGATCTGGCGACACGGTCCAAACCGGGAGCATTTCACCCCTGGTCGTAAGTTATACATTCACCACCCATTTTTTCCTAGAAAATAGCAGTGAGCAGCATGTTACCTCTGATCCTGAAAGTAATATTCTATATAATCTATGCAAGGAATAGTTACCAACTTTTATCCTCCCTTAATTTGTTGAATCTCTTTAAAAGTAATGTAAACCATTGGCCAATTCCAGATCTTGTGGCAAAGAATTAGCAGTATACTAAGTCTGTCACCCAAATAGGGCCAGCTGGAGTAAACAATTAGTTACACTAATTGTAAATCATTTGGATCTATTTAGCCAAAAAGTGCAGTAGCAGGAAATATTATGTCCAGTTTCCTTAGTGGAAGCTATTTCATGTTTTAAATATTGGCTCCCTTATGTCAAAAAATTGCAATCATAGCTATTCAGTCATTGACCTAAAGTACAATTTACACAATCCATTCCAAATGAATATAATTTGGGACATCAGAATCAGAAAAAATGAACAAGCTTCTTCTCTCTGCCACCCAGATGGCCTTTTCAATAGTTAATTACAAATCAAGAAACTGAAAAATAATCTTAAAGAATTTACTTACATAGTGTATAGAAAATTAGAATATGTGCACAGTAGTGAACCATGCAACCCTACTGAGACTTTTATAGCTAACATTAATTATCTGGTGTAGGATATTTAGAAGCCTGTAGGCTAGATGGTAACTCAAGAGCAATGTTTTTTCAAACTTGGCAACTTGAAGATATGTGGACTTCCCAGAATTCCCCAGCTAACAATTCTTGGAGTTGAAATCCACACATCTTCAAGCTGCCAAATTTGAAAAATACTGCTTTAGACAACCTGTAGATACTATTTCTTCCACTAACAGAATAACTGAGTTGGAAGGGACCTTGGGGGTCTTCTACTCCAAGGGTCAGCAACCCGTGGCTCTGAAGCCGCATGTGGCTCTTTCATCCCTCTGCTGCGGCTCCCTGTCATCAGTCGGCTCCACAATTGATAGGGCTTTTGGTTAGGACAGGTAGAGGAAAAAGGACGCCGTGCTAGGAGGAGACTCTATGGTGGGGGGAACCGGACTTCTGGTTGGCTCCAGAATAAAACAGGGGGCTCCTGGTTAGGACCTTTGTCGCTCTTTCAATATTTAAGGTTGCCTACCCCTGTTCTAATCCAATTCCCTGCTCAAGCAGGAGACCCTACACCATTCTGGACAAATAGGTGTCCCTTCTCTTCTTAAAAAACTCCAGTGATGGAGCACCCACAGCTTCTAGAGGCAAGCCGTTCCGCTGAATAATTGTTCTCGCTGTCAGGAAATTTCTCCTAAGTTCTAGATTGGATCTCTCCTTGATAAGTTTCCATCTGTTACTCTGTTACATCAGGTGCTTTGGAGAATAGGTTGACCCCAGTGGTGGAATTCAATTTTTTTTACTACCGGTTCTGTGGGCATAGCTTGGTGGGGCATGGTGTGGCTTAGTGGGCGTGGCTTGGTGGGTGTGGCAGGGGAAAGATACTGCAAAATCCCAATTTCCTCCCCACTCCTGGGGGAAGGATATTGCAAAATCTCCATTCCCACCCCACTCTGGGGCCAGCCAGAGGTGGTATTTGCCGGTTCTCCAAACTACTCAAAATTTCCACTACCGGTTCTCCAGAACCTGTCAGAACCTGCTGAATAGCACCCTGGTTGATCCCCCCCTCTTCTCTGTGCCAGCTCCTCAAATATTGGAAGACTGCTATCGTGTCACCCCTAGTCCTTCTCTTTGTCAGACAAGGAATGGAACCCATCCTGGAATCAGGAACTAAGGAGTCTCCAGGTCCTGGAAACACGAAAGACTTCAGAAGCAGATTTATTGAGTGGGCCTGGGATGTGTGAGCCGTTCGTTCAAAAGTAATAGGGGAACTGGAACATTAGGGTAAAGTTGGCAGGAAAGCCATACAGTAGATAGAACATTAAGAGCATCTTCTTTCTTTGCAGTACCAGTTTGATTTTAGATGGTTTCAATTTTGCTCATTTTTTTAGTTCCTTTATTTATTTGCATGTTTGCTGTTTAATAACGGCTAGCTCTTGTATATACATTTATGCTTCTGATATCTTTGTTCAGCAATCTTATTCTCCAAGCACCTACCTTGTTTATTTACTAAAACTCCTTTATTTGTTGTTGTTTCGGTAAGTTTGTCTAACATCATTACCCTTTCAGTACTGCCTGCTTGGGTTCAGCCAGTTTATTTAAAAGAGGAAAACTGGAAGCATTTATTCATTTCACATCAATACCTCGTAATCTGTAGGATTGATTTAGAAGTCAGAAATCCCTTATGCTAAATACCTGCTGGCTTCAAACAGCCTGAGGCCAGTTCCTGGAGCCATGCTATAATCAATGCAACATTTCCTACAGGTTCAGAGTTCTCAGAGGATCCAGCTAAGTAGATGCAAGAAATGAGTGTCATGTTTTGATTGAGAGACTGATTTGCATGAAGCCTTTAATACTTTCTTTAGTTCTGCTTAATAAACCTAGATCCTACATTATTTTGCTTTTCAATTAAGAACTCATTAAAATGTATGCTAAATTGGGAATATAAGAATAAAATCTGCTCCTTTGGGTCCAGATTTATGTATGTTCAACTGAACTGATGGAAGTCATCATTCCTCTCCCTCCCTCTCTCTCCCTCTCTCTCTCTCACATTCGGTTTTATGAAAATGCCACTAAGAGATTTTTGTGACTTTGTCAGAGAGAACACCTTATTGAATGGGTGGTGAAACAGAAGGGTAGCTTTGAGCTTTGTTAAGGAACAATATTGTGTCCAATCTGAAACACCACCCATTCCTTCCCCATTGCAACCTACAACTACACTAAGTAGCATTTTTCAATTCTTTGGAAAGGTTGCATGGGTGGAGAAAGGGGGAATTTGCGATTTCTTTTTGATGGGGTGAGAAAACGGAGGAAAACGAACAAGCAAGAGTAGCAGAAGAAATGAGAGCTATAAGACATGAGAAAAGAATAGGAAATATAGTTGAATCTAGTGTTAAACAAAAGCACTCACTCTCCATGCCTTTCTAGTATTTCTATCACGTTTGGGCACCATTTCATTCATCATTTTGTTCTTAAACTTCATCTCTCTTTCTTCTCAGAATCATTTCAACTCCATCCAACCGTGACTTGCTGGGTGTTCTTCCTCTTGATTGAGTCACCTTCCTTCATATATACATTCTGCAGTTTGATCCTCATTCGTTTTCTCTGTATGACTCAACTCTCCCACTGTATTTTTGTATCAGTCGCTCACTTTTATATTCAGTTTACCTTCATTGCGCATTAATTCATCCTTGCGCTTCCCTCTTCTTGCTTTAACCCACACATTTCCCCAGTACTCCGTTGACACAGCAATCAAAGTAATTTTACGTTGCTAATGGTCTACCCTCATTTCATTATGATAAAATATGCCAACGATGAATACAGGTAGTCCTTGACTTACGATCAGTCGATTAGTAACCATTTGAAGTTCCGATGGACCTACTGGAAGGTGCTTACAATCTGGATTTGAAGTTCCAACACTGAGTCCCTCCTGCAGTCATGTGACCATAGTTTGGGTACTTGGCAACCAGATTGCAATTTGCAGCATTTTATAGCAGTTTTACTGAAAAATGGCGTTTACTTCCGATTTTCAGCCAAGTTGACGCACGGCAAACCATGGATTTGCTTAACAACTGCGGCATCCACTTAATGACCGCTGCAAAAAAAAGGTCATAAAATTGAGTCAATCATGTGAGCGATTTGCTTTACAACTGTCATAAGGTAAGATTGTGATGGGTAGGCTCCATTACGGTTGTAATTTGAGGACTAGCTGTACATAGCTATACATAACCTTTTTTACATTAAACACTCATCCTTGTAGCAGGTCACTTGCAACCCACTACCTTACTACTAACATCTGCGTGTCTTAAAAAAGTTTTCCCACTTTTAGTAAGCATTCTACCAAGGTAACCAAATTAATATAGTTAAATAGGATGGGCATCGATAAATAATAAAATGAATAAATATGTTTGCTTTAGTTTTTGGTAATAAATTTACAACCTTCAATTATTCATTCCATTTTCCTAGTGAAACACTATCACTTTGGTTTCTTTTAGGCTAATTTTTAGATCCATACACCTTGCTATCTATATAATCTATCTAACATTGTCTGCTAATTATTCAGCTTCTAAGCCAACAACATGGCATTGTCTGCAAATAAAAATGCATCTCCCCAACCAGCACACCTCTATCATCACCTCCTTATATCACCTCCTTATATCACCTCCTTATAGATTTGGGCATATATAAACTAATCAAGGGACATTACACATCTTTGTTTTATTGTCTGCTTAATATTGAACCATCCACTAAGCTTTTCACTCATCTCATATGTGCTTTCTTTCTATCATATACCACCATCATCCCATTCAGCAACCAATTGGGAATTTTATATTCATTTTAAAACATTCCGCACTTCCGCACTATTCACTTTATGATACTTTCTCAAAATGAAGAAAGTGTAAATACCGTATATACTCGAGTATAAGCCGACCCGAATATAAGCCGACCCCCCCAATTTTACCCCAAAAAACTGAGAAAACTCATTGACTCGAGTATAAGCCGGGGGTGGGAAATGCAGCGGCTACTGGTAAATTTCAAAATAAAAAAAGACTGGTCAAAAGTGCGAGGACCTGTCAGAAATCACTTTTTTTCAGCCCTCTGGGTAGTCCTTTTGTGCATATGGACTACTCAGAGGGCTGAAAAAGTTATTTTTGACTGGTCCTCGCACTTGTGACCAGTCCTCGAACTTACGACTGTCCTCACATTTTACGTTTTTGCCCTATCTTGTCACCATGGTAAAGAGAAGCAGTTGTGAAATGAGTGACATGGTTTTAAGAATGCTGCATGGGCATAAATGCGAGGATGGTCATAAGTGTGAGGACCAGTCAGAAGTGTGAGGACCTGTCAGAAATGACTTTTTTCAGCCCTCTGAGTAGTCCCTATACACATATATCACATGACCAGCTAGCCACGCCCACCCAGTCACTGGCTTGATCTAATTTCAGGCAAGTTGAAGCCTCTGTTAAGAGATACCAGGGCTGGGCAAATGTGGGCCTTTTACAACCTGTGGACTTCAACTCCCAGAATTCCTGAGACAGCCAAGCTGGGAGAACCCACTAGCTAGCAGCCAATTACAAGAAGGCTAGCTAGCAGCCAATTACAATCAGCTCTCAACTCAAGGTCCGTGCACATGGGATCTCCCTAAACATGAGGATTTCTTTGTTTCTTTCTCCCTTTAAGCTCCCCCCAGCCCGTTTTTGCTTCCAGGGGGCTGCAGAGAGTCTTGCTAGGCACCCCCCTCATGCCCCTAGCAAGCCTTGGGAGCCAGTTGCAGGGAAAAAGTCATTTTTTTCGTGACCCGAATATAAGCCGAGGGGGCGTTTTTCAGCCTGAAATACGGGCTGAAAAACTCGGCTTATATTCGAGTATATACGGTAAGCTTTTTTCCCCTCACCTCCATGCTTTCCTTAATGACACTCCCCTCCCCCAAAAAACAAATCTGTTTTGCACATCTTCTGCTTGTCATAAAGACACACTACATCTTGCTTATGGCACCTCTTAGCACCGTTTTGATAGAACCTCAACAAACATTATTGCAGCATGAACTAGTCCACCTAGAGTTTTTATAATAAGTTTTTTTTTAAAATTTGATTTATATGCCGCCCTTCTCCAGAGATTCAGGGCGGCTTACAATGCGTTAAGCAATAGCCTTCATACTTTTGTATATTTATACAAAGTCAGCTTATTGCCCCCACAATCTGGGTCCTCATTTAACCTACCTTAGAAAGGATGGAAGGCTGAGTCAACCTTGAGCCTGGTGAGATTCGAACTTATAGTAATTGCAGACAGCTGGTATTGATCACTATGCTTTTAGTCTGCTGAGCTAAACCAGGCTCCTTACAGGTAGTCCTTGACTTGTGACCTTATTACAGGTAGTCCTTGACTTGTGACCACAATTGAGCCCGATATTTCTGTTGCAGTGGCTCAGTGAATTTTGCCCCATTTTACAACTTTTCTTGCCACAGTTGTTAAGTGAATCACTTCAGCTGTGAAGTTATTAACACGGTTGTTAAGTGAATTTGACTTCCCCATTGATTTAGCTTGTAAGAAGTTCTCAAAATGGATCATATGACCCCAAGACATTGCAACCGTCATAAATATGAGTCAGTTGCCAAGTGTCTGAATTTTGATCACCTGACCATGGGGATGCTGCATGGTTGTAAATGTGAAAAATAGTCATAGCCAGTGGTGGGATTCAGCCAGTTCGCACCACTTCGGGAGAACCGGTTGTTAATTTTCTGAGCAGTTTGGTGAACTGGTTGTTGGAAGAAATCATTAGGGCAGAGAACCGGTTGTTAAATTATTTGAATCCCACCACTGGTCATAGCTCATTTTTTTCAGTGCCGTTATAACTTTGAATGGTCACTAAATGAACTGTTCTAAGTCAAGGACTACTTGTACCTCTCTCTTTATAGGAGGGAAACAAAATTGGCATGCTTTCCAAGTGTTACCAATGCCGTCAAACTGCTGTAAAACAAGCCACTTAGCAGTGTTGTAAGCAAACCATACCTGCAGTTCTTTTATTGTAGTTTCACTATTTCTACCTACAGCCTTATCACTGTTCAGTATTCAGAGAGCATTTATGGCTTCCTGTCAATCATATTTTCATGGATGTTAACATTTACGGCATTCCTTTGAATTCTATCCTTCAATATTCCCATACAAATTTCTATATACCGATATTCCTTCCAGGACAACATCCCCCCCCCCTTCATTTTCAGCCCAAATAATTACTGTATAATCACTCTTATTTTTTCCCTTTGCCAGAAGATTTTCCTGCAAGCATATTTACCCAGTCTCACAACATTTTTAATTTCCATCATTTTCTATTTAATTTTCTCTGCTTCTTTTAATCATAACCATTTCTTACTCTTTTACAGTCTTTGTGTCTTCTTTTGTTTTTCTTTTTTTGGTGCAAAGTTTCTTTCATTCTCTCTCTCTCTCTCTTTCTCTCTCTCTCTCTTTTTTTGCAGGAATCATTCTGTTATATGCATTTTCCCCCTCAACCACAACCTCTTTCACTTTACTATTCTAGCAAGCTTTTTATTTTAACACATTTCATTAGTGTAACTTCACACACTTCAGTGGCACTCTATCACTTAATTTTTTTCATTCCCTCCCAGCAGCTTCCACATCATTTTTCCATTCATTCTGTTGGGCAAATCTAATATACATATATATATGATTCTACTTTCACTCTATTTAAAAAAAAAAAAAGAAAACGTTTTTCCATTTCTTCTACGTCCTTTTATTCATTATCCATTCTTGATTCTGTGAAAAATGATCAGTTCAACATTCAGGACTTCTCATCACTCACAAATCCTCTGTATGTATACATGAATACGCTGGTGTTTAAACCCTGTAACTGAAACAACAAAAACTTATTCAAAGTAGATGCTTACAAAACAATTACCATTTCCCTTCCTTCTTGGGTAACATAAGCCCAATTTTATTGCCATTCATTCATTTATAACAGCTAACAGAATATTTTCCACCTAGATTATTTATTATTCAATTCATTTAGCCACTCGACATATGACTCAGGGTACATGCGCAATTGGAAATAACAGATTACAAGTATTTATGTGTGTATGTGTGTGTGTGTGTATGATTTTATACACAAAAAATCATGCATGAATGCATAGATACACACACATATTGCATCAGAGCAAGTTCAAACAATTAGAAATAATCAAGACAAATGCTTTAAAGACCCGTGGTGGAAGAGTGGTTAAAGTGCACTATTGCAGGCTGACTCCGCTCACTGCCAGGAGATTCTCACCGGTTCAAGGTTGACTCAGCTTTCCATCCTTCTGAGATCAGTAAAATGATTGTTGGGAACAATATGCTGATGTTGTAAACTGCTCAGAAAGTGCTGTAAAGCACTATGGAGCAGTGTATGAGCCTCAGTGCTATTGCTATTGCTATTGCTATTGCTATTGCTATTGCTATTGCTAACCCAGTATTGGGGGAGGGGGTGGGGGACAGCCAGATCTTAAGAGCCTTCTGAAACTCTGGAGAATGCCACTTTGTAAGGTAAGCTTAGCCACTAAGAAGCTATGACTCCTGTCATTTCCCCTTCATGACACTGCTTAAGAGATAGGGAGGACTCAGAACAATCCTGGCCAATCCTATTGGATGGGCAGAGGTATCAGAGACATATAGTACCACAAATAACTAGACTCTGTGATATGAAATGTTGAATTGCACTTGGAGTTGCAATTGAACTGTCTCTGTGTGAAGTTTTTATTATTTTTTTAAAAAAATATACTTTAATATTTTTTTTACTAAATATAATAACAGGTAAACTATCTTAATGTAAAACCAAGGTACATATAGAACAAACAAGGAATATATATATATATATATATATATATATATATATATATATATATAT